>JBAFWW010055085.1:0-10869 GCA_036873685.1 Agapornis canus
CGTGAGGGAAGGGGCTGGGTGGGCGAGCTGCCGGAGCCACTTACCTGCCTGTAACAGAGGCGGTATGGCCGCATGTAGATGGAGGAGGTGCAGGGTTTGAGCACCAGGTCCTCGATGGCCTCCATCCCTGCCGGGTCAGCGGCTGTCAGGAGGAGGAGGAAGGAGAGAGGCGTGCGCAGCTGCTGGCGGCCAGGCCGAGGACAACGGGCAGGCCCGGGCCCTCGGCGCCGTACGGAGCCCGGCAGCTCCTTCCCTCCCTCCGTGCGGGTCGGCCCGCGGAGCGGCGACGGGACGGGGCTGCGGCGTCCTGCTGCTCGCTTCCCTCTAAGAACGCTAAGTTTCATTCCCTAAACGGAGACACGGGTAGCAGCACGCAGGAGCCTTGTCTCTTTTACTCCTTAAACCCATCTATTTGTGAGGCTGATTTGTCAAGAGTTGGCAAAGGTTCTCTGGGGGGGGGGGGATCAGTCATTTGTACACATTACACCGAAATGTATGTGTTACTCCTGCATTAAATAGAAAACAGGGCCCCTCCTTGCGATGAAGGCTTGATGGAAGCTGTGTGCTGAATTTCACTGCGATCCTAGGCATGTGTTCTGCAGGATTAGGACCCTGCTGAGACACTGGAGCAGATTGCTTCGGAAAGTTGTGGATACCCACAAGTATCCACAAGAAGTATTCAAGGCCAGGTTGTACAGGGATTTGACAACCTGATTTGAGTTGACAATGTTCCTGTCTGTGGCAGGGTGGTTGGAACTAGCATCTTTAGCCCACACCATTCTGTGATTCTATGAAAAGTGCAATCTCATGTCTGCCTGCATCATGTTTTCATGTCAAAATGGGAGTTCTATGAATAGTGTAGGCAACGCAGGTACAAATAAAGACTTGTTGGTAACCAGCTGTGTGTCCTTATTTTATACTGTGGTATTCTATGCGAAAGTAATGGAAGTCTTCATAATAATGGTTCTATGATTTGGTGCTTTTCAAACTTTACCTCTCAGGATTGGCTTCAGTTGTGGCCCCATGCCCAGCCCAGGGCAGAAGAGTGAAGGCAGCTTCATTAGACTCCTCTGGCTGTTTTCAGCAACAAAGTTACAAAATAATTATCCCCCCCTCCCCCTTTTTTTTTTTTTTCCCAATAAAACACTATTAGATTTAGTGATTTCCTGATTTTCATGGGAGTTTGATCATCATTATGCAATATTAGGTTAGATTCCCCTTGGGTTTTTAATACTCTTGGTAATGATTTTCTAGATTCATTAGCAACAGAGCTCACAACTTGTGGTGTCTGAATTGTGTTCACTTGCCATGCAGATGTTCCAGCGCACAGCTATTTTAGTTTCTGTATACATCAAATTATTTTGTCAATATATTGACCACACAGAATAATATGAAATTTCTTGTGTTTGTTCCTTTTTTTCTCTCTTTCAATCTCTTTCCCCTGCATCACAAAGAAAAGACCACATATGTTATGTGGTAGGAAGCATCTTACCAGTATGGCTAAAAAAAGCAAGCTCCAGCAATTACAGAACTCACTAAGAAGTAAATGAGACGGCATCTACATTGCAAAATGCTTACCATCAGTTCTGATAAGGCAAGTGACAGGTGTTTGGTGGGACTGAAAAGCCTGTTTTTAAAAGTATATTTGCAAAGCTGTTGTAACAAAAAGGCAACAATGTATTTTACTAGCTGACTTTGAAAACATTTGTGTAACTCTGTTGCATTATTGACAATGTCCCTCTATTCTGGGTTTCTTTCAGAATGATCTTGAGGTCATTCATAGCTCCTGGGAACTTAAGCTATATTTTTCTATTAAATTATTTCAGTCTCCCAAGTCCAGTTCAAGTATAAACACAGTTTCCATGCACAGCAAGTTTACAGTATCTCTGTTTGCTTATGTTAAAAGTTACCGGCTACCCAGGTTGGTTCACCCAGTTAGATTGCCCTTTTCAATAAACATTCTGACACCACTTTAAGGTTTTGAGTGTATGCGTGTTTTGAGGAACATGTCACAGTATGTGATGGATTGCTTATTCCATTCTTAGTATTAGTTGGGAACCTTTGGGGTTGTGATGTGTCACAGACCTGATCTCAGTAATGTACCTGGAGCAGTTGAGTTCAATGTCACAGGGAAACATTTCAGGATGTTCTAGTGTTGCACTCGCATTTGAAAGTTGTAGACTTCTCTATTAGAAAATGTTCTTTGTAAGTCTGTTTGAGGAACTAAGTGCTTAACAGGTTAAGACTGAGGGGCTGCCTTAGTGTTATCATTTTACAGTTGAAATCTGAGCAAGAAAATAAATAGGAAAAATATGCCTGGTTTTGTGGGGCTAGGGTTGAGTAGCTGGACCTGATTTTCATTACTATTCTTCATTAAGGCATAGATACCCCATGCAGCAATTGGCTTTGCCTTTGTCAGCCCAGGAACAATCCTGAGAAGGAAATGCCCAATTCCAAAGGATAATGAAGGGAAACAATTTATATTTGGATAGATGAAATGCACTTCTTTCCTGTTCCCTTGCACTACTTTTGTGGCTTGCCTGCCCTGACTAGTGGCCCAAATGCACTGGCTTCACAGGGAGAAGTATGAGAGGATACTTGAGCAGACACTACTAAGCACACACTAATGAGCAGACACTACTAAGCAGCTCGGCTCAGTGGTCGGGAGAGCCCTGTTCACACATGAAGTCCCACCAGGGCACATGCCCACCTTGCATTCTCCACTTTCGCTGGAGTAACTTGATTCCAGAGGAAGTTGAGAGACTGGGATTGTTTGCTCACATAGAGCACTGCCCCATATGGATTTATAACCTCAGATAACAATCAGCTTGCAGATCTCTGAACTACTCTGTGTGTGTTACTTGACATCCCTGTGTGCCTGCTCCTTTTTAAAGCAAAACTACTAATGGTGGTGTTCCTCCAGAAACTGTTGAAAATTAACATTCATAATTCCAAAGTGTTCAAGGACTATGTTCATGTCTGTTATATTCAGTGAGATGGTTCTGATGCTTAAGTTAAAGCCCATGTTTAACTGCTTGCAAAATCTTCTATATTTTGATTAGTACTACTCCAGAAATTATCATTTACATTTCTATAATACTGTCTCTAGATCATTAATTCCCAAACTTCTTACATCCTGGATTACTCTTGGCTATCATAGTTTCTTTGCAGAGCACAATTCAGGTTTATGCTCCTAACTGAAAGAAGCTTTCAATGATATATTCCGCCAAATCCGCTATCTTGTGCCATCATATCTTCCTTGCTAAATGTTACTGTTACTTTTACTCCCAAAAACCAGGAAAGTGTTAGAATGACAGTTTGCCTTTCACTATGTTAAATGTGTTCCTTTATCTTCTTTAGAAGAGGCTTCTGTATTATACGTTGTTTTCTTGCTTTTTAAAATAAGAGAGAGAAGGATGTGAATGTTGTTATGTCTGATTGCCTTATGGGTTTTTTAGTTTTCTGGAGCTGTTGGTCTCCTATTGTAAGCTACTAAAATCTAGATGTTGTGCTGGCACAGGCTCTGACAGGTCTGAGGATGGTTTGTGTAACAGTGTAATAAACAGCCTAATAAAGAAAAGCAAAAATCAGGAGTAAAAGTTTGTTTCTTTCCTGGAAAGAAGGATCAGCAGAGTAAGTCAACAGGCAGAATGGAAAAGAGAAGTGTCTTGTCTGGATTTGAAGAGTCTTAAGGGAAGATTCACTGGGATTTCTTATAAAAAATGAAATGTTAACATTAGTGTTAAAAAGGAATTCTTTTCGCAGGGTAGGGTTCTCTGTTTAACAGACTTCTCTTTCCTTCAAAGAAGTGTTTGCTCTGTGTTACTTTGTGAGTAACTTTTATTACCAGCAAAATACCCAATCAATTTTTCAGTTGCTGTTTTAATAAAACTTCCCCTTGAGCTTGAAGTTTCTGCCAGCAGAGTCCTTCCTTCCCTGCCCCTTACAGACCCAGTCCTTGGGCATGTATTCTGCAGAGGGTCAGGTTGCATCCTCATCAGCAGTTTGTTTTATTGCTGTTTGCTTTGGGATGCAAAGGGGAATGTTTCCTGCAAAAGCTTGGCACTACTGCCCTTCTCCTGCTTGTGGTGGCTCCTGGAGCCAAGCGCACCCTCTCACCTCCACCTTAGTACATGGGTATGGGTATGCAGGGAGCCAGGAGAGCCCTTTGCCACCTGCCATAGCCCATCTGTTCAGGCAGTAGCCCCACTGTTTACTGTGTGTGGGCACCTAAGAATGTCCCCTGTGATACTTCCCTCTTCCTGCTGGAGCTTAGCAAAGTGCCTGAGCTGCTGAGCTCATTCATGCACAGTTAAGCAGCACTTTTTTCATAGTGATTTTTGTGCATGTGTGTGTCTGCATGTGCTTTTAAATACAGCCAGCAATCCTTACCGGGCTTGCTTTGTTCTTTGACATCCTATTGCTCATGAGCAAAAACCACCAAGTCCTCATCCTTTCTTCAGAGGACTTCTTAATATATTGCAAAGTGTCATTATTGTCTTATATTATTTTGATACTTATGAGTACTGTAGTTACTAAGATACTTCATGGAAGCAACTAGAGGCATGCTGACCTGCAGTTCTCAGTTTTTGTTCTTAAAAATTGTTTTCTACCCCTTATGGTTGCAGAAAAAAAGACAGTAAATGTAAATGATGGTAAACCCATGGCTTGTTAAACACAGGACCTGTGCCAAGGCAGTGACACATATTTGGCAGACAGGCTTTGATGTTGGGGTGAGAGATAACCTGAATGCCCAGCACTAAGAGAAAGCAGCTCTAAAGGACTTTGGCTGACCCAGGATACAGCTGCATGCCCAGTTCAGCCCCATGCAGCAGCAGATGGCTGGGACACCAGTAAAGGCATTGTCTTTTGCCTGGAAACTGCTCCCAGAACATCCTCCTCCTCAGCTTCCCAGACCACATGCATTTTTTGTTAAGGGTATCAGGAAGGTTGGACACCTTTGCTGTACTGGGAAGGATCAGTGAAAATGTCAAAAATCGAGTATCTTCTGTAATCTTCTGTTGGGAATCCTTATGGTTGGCAGCATGAAATCTCATCCTCTTCATGTGGGCCATACTTGCATTGCCACAGAGATGTTAGTTTTCAGCACTTCTCTTGGGTTCTTTCTGTAATGAAGTGGCTGTTGTGAAGTTTGCCTTCTAAAGTTTACCCCTTAGGCTTCTGCAGAAAAGCAAGCCTGAAGCTGCCAATATCTAGCTTTTAATTATTATTCAGTTCTGGGGCATAACCACCCTGGTTACATTCATGAAAGTCAGGAATCGTGCTTATGAAATTCTTCTGGCATTGTAAATAGAGCCCTAGAGAAATTTGGTTTTATTTTAGTAGTTATTTTTATGAGAGATTACTTTTCTTTTAAAATAATTTACATTTCTTTTGCAAAATATAAAATTAGAGGTCTTGCACAGCAGTGCATAACATTATGATGTTCCAACAGTTTTAGTCACCATCAGTTGGTTCAGAGTTGCTTTAATCACATGAATAGCCTCAGTCCAAAGAACTCAGAGTAATTATTCATGTATGGGTTTGCAGGATTTGGTTCATAAGAACTGACAACATGAGCAAGACAGGTATAATACATGGTATTGCTGATGCACACCACAATGAGTTAGAGGAATATTTCAGTTTGTTTCCCTTAGATTTTTTCCTTAGTTCCTCCTAGTTTTCAGACAACCAAAGTTTCTTTAATGAGAAGCAACCATCTTGGTCTTTACTTTGCAAAGTCAAGTACAGTCTCATGGCTGTAGTGGAAGACTTATTTTTGTCTAGTAGAATATTGTGATTTCACAGAAGATCTAAAATCTATCTATCTATCTATCTATCTATCTATCTATCTATCTATCTATCTATCTATCTGCCTTGTGAAATGAAAAGCTGATACAAAGCTCTTTTTTCAGTGCATATCGTCATTAAGATCCTTGAACTAAATACAGCAAAAAAACAACAATTTAAATATATTAATGCAAATATGGATGTCATGTCATCAAATCAATCTCTAAAAATAGCAGAGAAAAAAAACCCTTCAATGTAAATAGTTAATATGTCAATTAGTTCATAAGATACTCAATATAATATGACAAGTTGCAATATGGCATAATGTAGAAAGAGGAAGGTGATAACATGGGAAGTTAATTCTCATTTCTAGCTTTTCAGCTGGGGGAAGAGCAAACACATAGTCTAAAAAAAAAAAGAAAAAAGAAACAATATGCATGCAAAATTTAGATCTTTTAAATTATTTTAATTACTATCTAACAAATGTTGCCTACAGCTAACAGAGTGAAAAAGATTAGAGGGAAGACTTTGATTTTTCAATAAGCTCCTCTCTAATGAGGGAAAAAAGAAAGTGATAACACGTTATTGTTTGTGTTACAGTGCCATGTACAGCAACAATCTGGGTCTCATTATGATAGAAACCATTCAAATACAGGTAGAGAAATGGTGTCTTTCTCAAAAGAGCTGGAAACCTGTTCACACAGAGGAACAAACAAGGCTAATGTACAGTAACAAGGAACAGCTGAAGAAGAGTAAAAGAATAAGAAGAATCTGCTTTTGTTTACCCCATATGTATGTAATAGAGGTGGAAGGAGAAAAGTGTTTTTATTTCTCAGGGAATATTGATGTTCCAATAGTTTGAAATTGTCTGTAAAAAGGAGCTGTTGGATACTGGAATGTTTGCCATGGCTCTAGCCATGGCTCTGGTATCTCTGAGCTCTCCAATCACCATGACACTGTGCTATGCCTTGTAGACTGCCCAGGACTGCAGCCATTATAAGTCCAAGAGTCCTTAATCTGTAGGCAGTTTGCCTAGCAAGATTTGTTGAAGCTGTGGGAGTTGGAAGCCCTGGTCCTTAGGAGACTACCAGCTGGGCTGCTCAGAAACTGCTCCTGGCATTGCTCCAGTGGAAACTTGCCTGTTTTCCGAAGGAATTTAATTGAACACTTCTCTGTATGAAATGTTTCTGTTTGGTAAATTGAGACATGCCAAAAAAAAAAAAAAAAAACAAAAAACAAACCAAAACCCCACCAGATGTAGGGAGCAGGTAGGCTTCTATTTTGACATATTTAAATATAAATACTTGTATATATGATTCATGAGATTGCAAGGTAAGGAGACACAACTGGCCATTTTCCTGCCTCTTCTTCATTAGGCATACTGTATTACTTTCATATTTATTTGTATTGCAGCAGTACTTAGGAATCCAGAACTCCATTGTGCTCAACAGTATCAAAACACAGAACAAAACAGCCTAAATGCTTTTTGTGAGATTCTTGTGGTTAGAAGTGAGTTGGAGTAGAGCTCCGAGGAAGGATAGGGTATGCTGTCCACAACTTAGTTCACAGAGGTGTAAATTCTCATCAAAGAGCATGTGTGGACAGCCTGGGGAATGAAGCCTGGGAGTGCTACAGCAGTGAGGAACATGACCTGGAGATATGGAGCATCAGGATTTCAGCATAGCAGAGTTGAAGTTAGGAAACAGCATAGGGATCAGACTGGTTGAGTTGAGGTGATTTAGCAAGTAACCTGCAAGCTGCTGAGCTCATCTGCTATTGAGAGCTTGCTGGAAAGTTTGAGTTTGGGTCTTTAAGTAATGGGTTCTTTATAAGAAATTGAAAAATAAAATCCTAGTCATCTTAGCATTGGACTCTCAAAACTGGTGGCATTGCTATTTGAGGGCTTGACTGAAGCCTTGACAAGTTCTTTTGGTAAATGTTCTGTGTACTTAGACATTTTCACTTCCTTGGTTATAGTTCAGCAAAAAATCTCCAAAAAGAAACCCACAAAAATCAGCCTTTCCCCCTCCTTCCTATTTGTGAAATTCTCTTGCTGGATTTATTGTTTTGTGCTGTGTTCTTAAAGGCTGCATAGAAGGTTTCCAGAATATTTTAATTGGAGATTTGGGCATTAGTATGCTCACAGTAAAACAGCCCTAATCTCTGTTGATCTCCTGAAGCAGCCTATTTTCACTTTACTTTAGCAATGCTCCTTCTCTTAATGCCTCTTCCTTGCCTGTAGCCTGTAGAATGGAAGTGGTGGATGTATTTAATATTGATAGGTGTCAAGACCAATGAAAATACACTGCCTGTTAGGCTATCTGCTTATGCATAGGATGTTGAACCTCAGCTGAACAAGATGGGAAAGACATGGGGCATTAGTATCTGAAGTTTGTGCTGTGCAAGGGGTATCAGTGCTTCTAAATCAATACGGAGCTATTCACTGCATTGCTTTTTTTCTGAGACTAGATATAAGATTCTCATAATTAAGCAGACTGTATGAAGAAAATAGCCTCCATAACAATAAGGGACTACATATTGCTTCAACCTTAGTGCTCTACAATTGACCACTATGGTTTTCTACTTTGTATTTTAAAGATATACAATCTATGTGTGCTAATATATCTGCATGAGGGATTGTCATGATGTAGAGCCAATCTTTGGCAGAAACAATAAAACAGACTCACAAACAGGTGGTTCTCATCACTGAATGCATAGTGCTGTGAGTATGCATTTTAGCCTTTTGCCTAATGCCATGATCTTGTAGAGAATGCCATTCTCTCTGGCCATAGATGTGTATGCATTTGCTGGAGTAGGTAACTAAGTAGTTCCTTCACTGAGGCATCCTGCTTGGCTCCTGCATAAATCTGCCTATGCAATCAAGTAAACCAGTAGCACATAATCAGTCCTTGCTAAGGACGACATGCTGTTTTGTTTACTTCAGAAAGTATATTTAGAGTGAATGTGGATGCTCGTCATTCGTGTGTGACCAAACTCTAAGCTCTTTCAGACTGCTGTATATCCAAAAGAAGCAACTAAAGTCAGTGCAGTTCCTGGGGATTTGTGTTACTGTAAATGAGAATAGAATGGAGATTTTTTTCTCCCTCATTATTGTCATAATGAGAAGAAAAGCTGGAATATCAGCCTGGCTATACTTCTTTGCTATGCTTACACTGTCATTAACTGGACATAATTTAAGTCTTTATATATATATTGAATATAACTGAAGGAGAGCTTTGATGGTTTCTTATTTTACAGGAATATAAACATATAAAGTAATTTTTCTTTCGCACATGAGTGAGGAATCATAATTTACTTGAAAGGACCCTATTATATGCTCAGTACTGCATTTTTTTATCTAAGTGAATAGAGGAGCATTTTCTGCAGTTTCATAGTTAAGCTAATAAACATTTGTCTTTGTATTGTTTGTAATGTTTGACAACTGGGTTGGGCAACACCCATTTTAACTTGGATTTATTTTATGGAATTGATTAGCCAAAACTCCAAGTACATTTTCACTCCCTTGCTTTCACTGTAACCACCAGTTGGGTATCTGGCAAAAGATGCTGAAAGCCTTTCTTACAAGTTGCCTGTATTACATTGTCCATGTTTCCAAAACCACTGGGTCTCCTCACAAACTTTACATTTTGCTTCACGTATCTCTGGATTTATTCTGTGTGCAGCAAGGCATAGAGAAATGAGCAGTGGGATTTTAAATGGACCTATATGTATAATTCCTGTTAAAATTGAGAGGAAAGCAGCAAAAAGCATACCGAATCTTTTTTTGTTAATATGCCATGCTCATATAATACATCTGCCCATCCACTCTGCTTAGTTCAAATCCAGGAACACCATGTTTATACGAGTGCTTAAAAAGCCTTTATTTTCACTGTCAGTTAGAGGATGCTGTTGGCATTCATAGACATAAAAATATTTAAGTTTGCTGTGTTTCTTTTTTTTTTTTGTTTTTACTCTATAAATGGCATTCTGGATTCTGCTCCCTGTATCAAATAGCTCCTGGAACATCCCTCCTAATCAGTTCCTTTTGGGAGCAGGATCTGTGCTTGTTCTGAAGCTGCGCCAGCCCCTGCAGTACATGGGGACTACAGACGAGATCTTTGTTACAGAAGCATGAGATCAATTCACCATTCCAGGCCATGTAGTAAGTGCATTCCTGATTGAGTGTTACATCGTTTTTATTTTCCTGGGACAGCATTGCACTTTGTCTTGTCACTGAAAGAGCTATGTTCATTAGATACAGGAAGTCCTGCTAAACATCCATAACATTACATTAACAGCTGCTGGTAGATCCTTGAATGCCCAATGATCAGGGGAAAGTTTGCAAGACATTTGGTGCTTCTTTGCTATGATTGTTGTCTTTAACATGCTTCAGAATCTAAAGTTCTGTTAAAATAAAAGGGCAGTTAATCCTTAAGTTTGCAAGGAAAACTCAGAACATGCACCAGATGGAAAGCAGTGTCTGAAAGCAGACAGATAGATGTGCTGGGCAGCAGTCTGAAGGCTGATACAATTTGAAATAAAGGAAAAAGTGTTGTGAAGCAGTCATGCAACTTGGATATCATCCATGTAGTACAGAGAATCTGCAAGTCTGCGGTGAGTACTGTCTTGTTTTACATCATTAATAAGTTTGTTTTTTGCCAGTGACTCAAGAGAAACACAAATTTAGCCCCTGTAGATTTGTGCTTACTCTGTTCTGTACAGACAACTTCCATTACTTCCTTTGGCAGTGCACACAGAGAGCTGACTCAGTAACAAAGCTGACTGGAAAAAAAATACTTCCAATCTATAGGAAATAAATCTACATTTCTCCACTTGTGTAATGCTCTCACCAAGCAGAGACAACTGAGGGACAAATGAAAACTGTTTTAAAAGCTCTGGGTAGAAGAAAAACCATTTTCTCACAAAGAAAAAAATGAAAGAACATGGCTCGTGAATAATGAGATGTTTGATTTGAACTGTTTTGATCATCCAAAGGAGCGCGACCAGCAGGTTCAAGGAGGTGATTCTGCCCCTCTACTCTGCTCTCATGAGACCTCACCTGGAGCATTGTGTGCAGTT
>JBAFWW010055092.1:0-11691 GCA_036873685.1 Agapornis canus
CTTCCTTAGATCCAATCTAAACCTCTCCTGTTTAAGTTTGAACCCGTTACCCCTTTTCCTATCACTACAGTCCCTAATGAAGAGTCCCTTCCCAGCATCCCTCTAGGTCCCCTTCAGATACTGGAATTTCTGGGGTAAAAAGCAAATCTTCCTGGCTCCCACCACTCAAACAATCTGTGCAGCTATTCCCACTCTCTTAGGCATCCCCCAGAAGAGCAGGTCACGGTTACATTGCTCTCCTTTACTCCCTGCTGCTGTCAGCTATGCACACAAACAATTACACTCCTGCATACATTGCTGCTATCATAAACCTATCAAGTTCAGACACCTCCCATGAACACCCTTCCTACACCTCCTCAAGCCACACA
This sequence comes from Agapornis canus, assembly GCA_036873685.1. Classification (NCBI taxonomy): domain Eukaryota; kingdom Metazoa; phylum Chordata; class Aves; order Psittaciformes; family Psittacidae; genus Agapornis; species Agapornis canus. The sequence continues at coordinate 369 of JBAFWW010055092.1, forward strand.
CTCTACCCCAGCAGCCCTAGGCACCCTCTCTGATGTACTCAACCATCAAAGTTGATGGCTGTCTGTGTCTTTCCCTGACACTGCTTGTGGAAGAGCAGCTTAACCATAAGCTGAAATTAATTGTCATGTAAAATTATTTGAAAAATGCAGATTATTCCATTAAATCATTTAAAATGTCATGCATAACGCAGCACAAAACTTGGCAGGGACAAGGAATGATTATCACAGGTAGGCAGGCCAGCAGATGGCTTGGGAACACTGGCTCTAAGAAAAGGATGTTGTTCCTATCTTCTGGACTGTCTCTTTCCATGTTAATAAACAACTACTAGTTCAGAAATGAAAATGCTTATCAGTTCTTTTTGCTTCACTGCAGAGCCCATTAACATAACACTGACATTTGCATAACCACAATACTATTACATGCTTATCTCTTCAGGGTCAGTTTAAACTTCAATGTCACCAAAGCTGGTATAGGAAGGCTGACAAAGTGAGAGGTAGTTTTTCTGGGAGAATAACGATGCCCATTTAGTTTCCACATATAAGCTCCTATGGAGTGTTTTCATAAATGTTAGGTTTAGCTAGGTGTCATGGTGAAAACTGTTTCTGTATAGGTGCAGTTGTTCCTATATCTTGCATAGTAGTTCAGGCAGACTGTGAGATGTGCAAATATTTCATCAGGCTTCTTGTTGGTACTCTGCTATTCCTTGGTGATCTGATGCATCAAGAAATATTTTATTTGCATTGAATTTTGCAGTTCCTAAGGGGATGGACAAAGCCTGTGTAGGAATGTGCACAGTGCCTGGTTAGAGAGCTGTGCTATTCCTACAGTTCAGGAAAAGAAACCATGAGCTATAACCAGATGGGATCAACGTCAGAAAAGAAATTGGGGCATCAAGCAGGTGGCAGATGGAAACTGTCTGTAAGGAAGTCCAGATGGTCAGAGTTGCAAAAACGCTGTGCTGGAAATGCTGGACCTCCATTCTAGGACCCCTGGCATCTGTATTTCTTCTTATAGTCTTCCTGAATTCAATCTATGTTGAGGCTGATCTTCAAAGAATCATGGAGATCTTCAAAGGAGAATCATGGTTCCTCATGACTGCTTGAGGTGATGACCTCAAAAATGGGTAAAAGTGAGAAAGCCTCTTCAAGAGGACAATTAGGAAGGGAAGTTGCTGCAGTGCTTGCCATCACAACACCCATTATGGTAGGAGTGCAGACAGGTGTCAGTCTCAGGTTTGAAGGTGGATCAGACCACAGTCAGAGCAGACACCACATACAGAAACTTGCTGTAGCCATGCTTCATACCAACAGATACTGTGGTTGCCCCTGATAGAAAACCAGTGTGGTTCAGAGGCAGGAGGATAAAGTAGAGAGAGTCCAAACTGAGGGTTTTGTCTGAAAGAGACAGTGTTTGCACTTCCTCTGATTAATAGAACAGACATTCCACAAGCCAGTGGGACTGTTACCACAACACTTGAGTTGACCTTCCCTGAAGTACGTGCAATACGTGAAGTATCTTCAGCCATCCATATCTGCTAATATCTGTGGAGATACTCAAAAACTGAATGGACATGGTTGTGGGAAACCTGCTGTCAGGGACCCTGACCCTACTTGAGCTGGGGGATCTGACTAGGTGATACCTGGAGGGCCCTTAGAACCTCTACCTTTCTAAGTCTTAGTTTAGAAGCAGAAATAAAGTATAGTGACAAAATACTATATGCAATTGTTAAAAGGTTTGGAAAGTGCTTTGAAAAACAGAGTATTTCAAAGTGCCAGATGGTCAGCATGATGTTCTCACAGACTAGATTTATGGCATCATATATTTGAAATTAGACTTCTTTATACCTGTCTAACTGAAAGTACCAGTTCTGACATCAAGCGCTCTACAAAAAGACAAATTATTTTTTATGGCACAGAGCACAAAATCTTCAAGTTCATTTCTAAAACTGGAATCTTGGATCAAAGAGAATATAAACCTCATTATCTCGTTTCTTTCTCAACCTGAACAGAACAATATTGTGTAACATGCTATCACTTGGAAACTTTGAGAAGTCAGGATTGTACTAAGTATCTCTCCAAACAAAAGTTGTCAAAAGAGTAGTGGACTATGGAGTTAATAGAAGACATGTCCATATAAAATTAATGTTCAGTATTATTTATATTCATACTAAGGACTTATTCTTTCATCATATAACTTGCCATTAATATTTCTCTTTCTCCTACTAACTTGTGGGATATTTATCATGTAACGACTTCACTGAGGTAGAAGCAACCTAAGAGACCCTGTACATCTTTCAAGTCAGTTTACGCATTGTTATGCTATTATTTTTTACTGATGTCTAATTTAGAATTTTATCTAGCTTTATAGGCTTTTTGTAACTGCACCAAGTTTTAATCATCAATACAAACAAAAGGTGATGACAGAGTTCTGGGATATATTTTTCAGCAATCCATTTGTAACAAGTATGTAAGTGGCACTACAGGAGGAAAGGTCAATCTGATTACTGACAGCTTCTAAGTTTTTTGCATGAAGTTAATCTTAGAAATCTTTGCACAACATATCAGCGTGCTATAAACTATTTAATATTCTCTAGTTCTTTTGTTTAAAGTCTTCCTACAGGCCCATCAGAGGACTGATTTTCAGATAATCAGAATTTTTTCTCTCTGGGACAATTTCCACCAAAACCTCAAAAAAGTATAGATGAGAAGTAAATACAAATGAAAAAGACAGGAATCTGAGGTAGCTATCAAATCTCACAGCATAACAGGTTTCTTTCTTACATGTGGCAATATTAATTATCATAACTGCTTAACCCTGAGACACAATAAAGTCTTTTAAAGTATTTTTAAATTATTGATGGAAAGGCAGCAAGGAGAAACAAATGGTTGAATACAACTTTATACTGAAAAAGTAACAGTAATTTAAACTGCAATCCATAAATGAATGTTTAAAGAAAGTATTTTACTAAGCAAGGACTTGCAGACTAAGTCAACCCAAAACCATTGACTTTTGTGTCACTTTAAACACTATTTGTACCCATTGCACAGAATGACATACATGATAACTGCTGCCACACAGTAATGAAGTTTCTGTTCAACACACTCCTTGACATGAGAAAGTCAATGCAACAGCATTTGTTACAGGAAAATGAGATGCTACTAAATCCTTTGAGGCAGCATTTGGTTGCTTCCCTACCCAAAGAAAGTGAGCAAAGGAACCTGGTCTAATGAAATCTGACAAGGGCTGGTGCTAGTAAGGACTAACGTATACACAGTTTTTAGACACAGCACACTCTACTCTGCGTATGGTGGCAGTTAGCATTACTTTGGGGTTAAGCTTGGCAAATACAGATTTTTTGGTGGTCTGTTCATTTCTGAATTCTGAAAGGCTTTTGATGACTATAAGAAGGCTTGTGTGTATCTAGGATATTCAAATAAATTTCCCTCATTACTTGATTCTCTGTTGTTCTTTTAAACAGTAGTGTTTGTGACCAGTAAACAATATGTGCTGTTAATTCTTATTGTAAGATTGAAGCTAACATATAATTAACACTAGGACTGTAATCTGAGACTTTATGTTCTCTTTTATCATCACTATCGATGCACTATCTATATAAGCTTAGGTCTATGAGTTACAGTTAAGAAATCCGAAGTCTAAACAATTCCTGGATTGTTCCCTGCCTACAGAGTAAGGAGGAGTGCTTATTCTGATAAAGACTTTTATTGTATCTTCATTTTAGTGATCCTCTAGCCATGATAGGTTAAGGATTGTGATTGGAAATATATTGGAAAAATATAAATACACAAAAGCCTATTTTATTTCATGATTCTTTGGAGTTTCCAGAGACACATAGAAAATTTTCAGAGTTATTGCTACTGTCTCCTAGTAGAAGGTTTTCACCCAAGGATACAACTTAGAGTTAGGATTGTTGTTACATTTAAGCAATTTAAGAATCTCATAAAGGTCAAAAACTCAGGAAAAGAACAAATTGAGTTTGGGCATTATATTCTGGTTTTTGATGTGCTGAGAGTAGTAACATTAGTACTGAGGATGCAATTAAGGGCAGGGATTGTAAAATAGAAAACATCAACCACTCAATAAACTGAATGGTTCTGCACATTCTGAAAAGATAGAAAGAAAATACATATAAGAGTAAAGCCAAGGCCTTAATCATACTCATTTACATGGAGTGCCTGTAGTTTAACATAGAGTCAGGGTTGAGGCTTTGGATCATGTAACAAAAAAACTGTACTTGTTGCTGGGTTAGTTAATGCTTTTGGCATTGGAAAGAAAGCTCATAAATGCCAGTAATGCTTTTATATTACCATATTATTTGATTTCTTGGGCATCTTGGCTAACTAGTAAATAAAAGATGACAAGAGAGTGAACTCAGGCATTGGTCCCTGAATCATCCCTATGGCTTATCAGCAGCTTCTTAACTCTTTCCTGGCCTGCTCCAAATAACACTCTTCAAGAGAAATATCATGTGTGATTTTAGAGATAGATTACTCCACATGCAGTTCCCCAAAGGATCCTCTCCCTTCAAAACCATCTCCTTAGCCTTTTCACCCACTCCTGCTTGCAATCTTGAGCACACAACACATCTTGTATTGCTGATATAAAAGCACCAGCTCTAAAGAGTAACGGTTCTTGAACAGAAGGCACGTAGCTACATGCATCTAATACTGACAAAATTTTGCTACTAAAATTAGGTCTGCGCTTTAAATCTCAACTGAGTCATTGGAAGCTTCGAACATTTTGAAGGAAGAATCTTATGGGAAAGACCCTGAAAACTCTGTCAAATTAATATGATAGCAAAAGCTGTGTGAAAATATGGTAATTCAAAGCAATTCAGTGGAAAGCATGCTCTTAGAACAAGGATGTGACTGCTTAGATTATTCTCTTGGTTTAAATGCCTAGAGCACCTCAGAAATCCCCAAAACTCAGTTTCACCAAAATCCCTCCTTGTCCCAGTAAGTTTATTTTGAGATGTCCTGAAGGGCTGAGGCATCAAAGAAAGCTCTGCACTGGACAAATATAAGGGGAAAAAGAATAAAAACTAGACTCACACCTCCAGTGCTTAATACAGATAGAAGACCTTGAGGTTACTTACAAAAAGGCTAACCCAAAATGTGACCTTCTTAAGTGCCCTAAATACTTTCACCTGAGGGAAAAAAAAAATCTCAAATCTCAAAAAACAAATAAAAAAAAAAAAAAAAAAAAAAAGCCAAAACAAAACCAGAAATCTAGATGAATGCCTGACATTTTTTACTGTGTGATCCCTTTTCAGTTTTTCATAGATGAATACAGTATTGAAATCACAGTGGTACAGCTGCAGCAAAGCTACTCCAGTAGCACTAGCTAAAAAACATCATTTATAAATGCATTGTACCCGTTATTGAAATCTGCCACATTTAAAGCAAAACTTAAGTATTTGAGAGTAACTGCTCCATGAAATCTGTCCTCAAATCTGTTCTCATCAGACCACAAATTGTCTTTGTTTTGCTATACATGGAAATTTAGCAGAATTATTCTTAGTCTGTATATTTGAAGAAAAAAGATTTAGAAGTATTTTCTGGACAGTCACCCATTTCAGCACTCCACTATCCTTTTTTGTGTTGAAAATTTTATTTCTGAGTCACAAGTACAAGCTGTATATCCAGAACCATATATCAAGACACCATACAGTGAGAGAAACCTCTAATTTTGCTATGCTACCAGGCAGCATCTCTAACACAATTTGGTGATAGCAGTAGTAGTTGCTCAGGGGGCTGATAAGGGGAACGTATTTTTCAGCCTTTTGGAAGGTACTCTTGAGATGCTACATTTGCATAGTGATAGAAATTCTTTAATCATTGTATGACTGCAGGCTGTCGGTACCATATGTGACAAAGGTTGGTTTTAATCAGTTGGTGTTGCACTGAGTCCTCCACTATGGTTAACACAGCAGCAGAAATACCAAAGGCCAAAGCATCACTGAGGGTAAAATATCCATGTGCCTAGAATCCATGCTGTAGATCTTCAGTATCAAAGCTGAGTTTTGATGGAGCAAAATAAAGGCTCTTCCATCATCAGGTTCTGCAGGACAGTGGTTCTCCAACTGAGCAGAACATTATGATGGCATTAATTTCAGCTTTTTGTGCATGGATTTCACAATACATTTTCAGGCATCCATGTTCACAAATATGAATAGTTACCCTAGTTCTGTGAATATGCTGCCAGAGCTGTACCCTTTAAGCCTTCACTGCCTATATATATGGCTAGATGGCTGCCTAGTTTTGTAGGTAAGCAGGACAGAAAAAAACTGTGCTTACATAGTTTATACTGAATAAGCACACTTTTATGATTTAATAACAGGCTCAGCAGTCAGTTTTGTACTCATCTGAAACCTTCAGGAATGCTGAGCAAGATGTCTAGCTCTCTAGACTATTTTATGCTTTATGAAAACAGAAAAACACCCACCTGCTTGCAGCTGTCTGCATGTCAGTGTGGCAAGTTCACTTCTGTTGAGAATCAATAAAGTCTTCAAGCACCTAGCTCAGGACTTCTGAGATATACACTGAGAAGATTAAATAAGCAAAGTGCATTTTTACTCCTTTTCTTCTAAATTGAGGAGATATTTTACAACCTTCATTACTGCAGCTGCACTACCACCCACATTTGGAGGCCGTAGTCATCCAACAGAGGATTCTCTGGAGAAACATTTCCAATGTCTTTTTGGGCAGTTCCCATTTCACTGTGTATTGCAGAGTAGGTATGTATCCGTGAGGTTTCCCCTCTGTCTCTCCCTACTGTACCATTTACCTCAGGCAATAGCTGCCAGAACTCTGAAAAATGTTACAGCAATTCTAAATATGCTGGTAAGTATTGTAAGGTCTCACTGTTAACACATTTTCATATGCAGACCCAACAGAGCCTACTACACATATCCATATTTACCTACTTAGCTTCTTAGGGGCTTCTTTTCCTCAGCTCTGCTTGCCCCTCCTTTTCCTTTTGAGTTCTCTCCTGTTGTCTTCCTCTCCTTTTCTGTCTCATCTTCCCATCCTGCGAAGACTTCTTTCTGCTCCCCTCACCACACTCTTCATTGTGAATGACTCTGACTTCTTAAGCCATTGTTGCAGCAACCCTAATTCATTCTGTGTTGACTGCCCTGAGAATTAAGTCAGTTGTAAAACTCTGTGCGTAATTTCCATCTTTGCTGTAATTAAATGTAATCTTAATGTAAATGCTATTCCCACTGTGTTACTTATTCAACATTTTCTTTCCAGCTTAAACTATTAATTTAAGAGGCAGAATACATACAACTTCAATATAATTTATTCAAAAGCTAGGTTAATCTGACCTATTTCACTCATGAAACCCCTCAGTTTTCAGACAAATTCATTACTTACAATGAAACTGTCTCTTAAATATTTTCCTTAATAATGCTGGGTAGCTCTCTCAAAGCTATTTCAATTCTGTCTCTATTCTCACTCTTTTTAGTTCAACTTTCTACTTTACTTAGAAACTATTTTTTTTTTGTTACTGATACTTCCTAGTGTGAGACAAAATAGTCACAGAAGAGACACTGACCTTTTAGATATCAACCCTTGAATTATTTTTCTATAAACTAAACATATTTTATCAAGATTTGGCCAGTGCATTGGTTTCCCACTTTTCTTTTGATCATGTGGAAAGGGCAGAGAAAAAAACCTGTGTTTCCTTCCTCATGTGAAACAATATAGCCATTAGGTTAGTGAGAAATCCTATCCTACAAGCTTCTTGCAGCTCCTGGCACTGAAGTTCCTAACATAGCTGCAAAAGTGATCCATCTTCAACCAGTTCAGCTAGCCTTGTTTTGAGGACAGCAGAGGTGGCCATGAGAATACCCAGGCAGACACAGGAAATGAACTTCAGACTCTTTTTTTCCCACAGAAATTACAGTCCTGTTACATGCCAGTGGGTGATTTAAAATGTCTGTTTCTTTTCTTTCCAAATGTGTTTTGTAAGACAGCCTTTGCTGCTTCTGGTTCCAGAGTGATTACAGTCCTATCAGTATGTTTCACATGCTGTGAAGGTATTTTGTGAGAACATTTTTCTCAGGAGACTGAAAATGTCCTTTTATTTTTTCACTCCAGTCAGATGCAATTGGAACCTTATGCGATTGAAAGATCTCATAATCAACATTGGTCTACAAGAGACTTAAAAACATCACGATTAAGCTGAGTTTCAGGAATAATCTAGGATGTTTCAAAAACTATTCTTCAATGTTTATTTCCATACAGCAAAGATAAAAATAAGCCAACAGCAAATTTAAACCTCAGCTCTTCCTTAGTTATCAACCTGTCTTACCACTGTAGGGTACCTGTTTGCAGGAAACTGCTTTCTTTCCTTGTTCAAGCTCTCTTCTCCACACTTTAACATTGGTTTTGAACATTATTCTGCAATGAATGAGTGTTTACAGATATTTTTATAGTAGTTAAAACAAGGAAAAAAATCCCTCTGTGAACTTAAATCAAGGAGAAGGTCCAGAAGTTTCTAACTTCTTCATTTATTGAGGAAGAATAGTATTTTACTATATGGGACAATGAGGAATGGTGCAAATAATCATCTTTGTTTTAAATAAAAAGGAAAATATTTCCACAATAGCTGAGTAGGAAATAATTTGTAATTATAATGGTCACAAAAATTATACAGAAGTTTCCAGCAGTGCTGAAAAAACCCAGTAGGCTGAGAATTTACTAGCACTATGGGAGACATGCATTAAAACTTTCATGTACTGGTATGATACACCATAATTACTTAGAGAAGAACACTATTTCTTTACAGATTATTACTCTAACTTGTTTTAGGCTATTGAAACCATCAAAGAGAACTCTGTAGGTGTTGGGTGTAACCTGGTGCTGCACAGGTTTCATCCTGAGGAGCTCCATAATACAAATGACCTTATGGCCTTGTGTACTCACTACCCAAGGGAAACTGATGGTAGGGGCTTTGGTGAGCATCACTCACACGCACCAGATTACAGAACATGTGTTGGTGGTGTGCAAACATCTGAACAGTCAGCTTTTTAAACTATTTGTGACAACAACGTTGAATTATCTGTATGCATTTTGCCCACTAATTGTCTCTAGAAGCTGTTTTCCATCCATGTACCATTAATAAGCTATGTCTGGAAGTGAATTATTGGGTTTCATGCCATGTAGTCACTCTAAGACATGCTCTGTTGGCATACTGATATTAGCAATTTAGGCCTTAATGCTTAATTACATCACAGTCATGGGACAGTGGCTGGAGTAACTAGACAGAGCTATGATCAAAAGTTTGACTCAGCAATGTGAGGTTAACTAGGTAGGACTATAAAATTAATGAGTCTGATAAAGAAGTATTGTAATTTAAATGCATATTTTTTCTTTTAAGTGGCAGTTCAATGAGTCTGGAAAAGAAAAGGCTCAAGCTGAATCAGCTGAATATCAAGACAACCTAGATCCTGCCTCAAACTTGCTTGACCACAGAAAGCAGACATAAGCACACAGTGTCAAATTTAACAGTGAAACTGTTCCTTCAGAGCAGTGGGAATGCTGTGCCAAATACATGCTTGCTGTCACTCTCAGAAACCCAGTATCTTCCACCACCAGCATGGGCTAGGACAGCTGCTATGTACAAAAGCACCTTCCAGACCAGTTTCTGTGAGACTTATTACAACATATGCAAAGAATACAGTTAGATTATATGTATGGTTACAGTACAGAGAGCTATTGCCTTACAAGTCTTGATTTGTCTGTATTTATAAAGTATCTGGAAATACTCACAGAAAAACTGTAAGAAGCAGTGCAAGGTAATCCTTGTAAGCATTGACAGGGAGAAGAGGGGTCACATTGCCATGGTTTCTGTAGAACCCAATAGTGTCAGCTCATTTAAGAATATTCTGCTTAATCCCACTTAGTTTTTTGTTGTATTATAACATAACACTTATTTCAGCTCTTCTCCCTCAGTGTACACCTAGACACATTTCAGAAAATTTAAATTCAATGCTTAGTTTCCTATCTCTTAAAGGAAAAATTGTTCTCTCATTCAACACGTTTGCCAAACATACCTCAGAAATTTGTCTATGAAAGTCATCAAAGGGTAGAAAGGTGTAAGATTTGTCCATGCAGAAGGCACTGGATTCAAAGACAGTTGTCTCCAATAACATTATAATAAGAGCATGAAATAAATCACCTAGTGGAGCACCTGTTTTATACTGAGCTACAGGAGGCTAATTAGGGTGTTGGTAGCTAGAAATAAGCTGGAACTTTATTTGTGCTAGTATTACTTACAGGAGAGAAACGTCAGAAAAGGGAATAATTGAAACTTCTAACTTTGTTGCAGCCATTCACTAGTCCTGACTGCCTACTTACCTGCAATGAGAAGTGTAATCCCTGGAGGACAGGATCTGATCACAGTTCACATGCATTACTGTATATCCACTGCATCTAGAATGAGAAGCAGAAGTAATATGATTACCCCAAAATATGCTGAAAGCACAACAGGATAATCACTAAGAGTAGTTTAATTCCACTTCCCATGTGTTTTTACTTGTCATCCAAGATGATGCCAAGGCACTTTTTGTGAGAAAAAAACATGGTTTCCCTGGCAGATCTATTCAAATTGGACACCATTAAGGACCACTTCTTCTTCTACAGCTACCAAAACCTGGTCATTTCTCTGGGCACACAGAGCATGGGCATACCCCCTCTCAAAGGATAGGAATGTACACACAGAAATCTATGAAAGCATGCCATCACCTGAAACCTAGTATATTTTAGAGACTACTACAGAATATATGTGGTTGACAAATGCATCCAAAATTGGCAAGTTTAACAAAAAAGCAAACTAAAAAAACAGCAGGAAGCAAACAAAGTGTGAAGGAAAGAGAAGCCTACCTTATCTTCTCTTTCTGAATTACAAACAGCTGAAGGTGTTTGTGATTGCAGAGAGAACATATTTGTTTATTTTCCTGCTACAATTAAAATTGCCAAATTGTAGATAAGGCAAAAGTCCTACTAACCAAATGGAAACAAATATATTCTATCTTAATAGTCAGTCAGCCTGTGTGCTTAATATTTTTACATAACAACTATATGGCATTGGTACTGGCAATGGAAGAAATTACAACAATCAAGCAAACACAAAAATAAACCCAAAATAAACCAAAACCAAAAAACCCACTTAAATTAAGATCAATTCAGCCAGAAAGCAACAATTCTTTTTTTTTTTTTTTTTGGTTTTTGGTTTTTTGTTTTTTTTTGTTTTTTTTTTTTTTTTTTTTTTTTTGTTTTTTTTTTTTTTTTTTTTTTT
>JBAFWW010055094.1:0-14030 GCA_036873685.1 Agapornis canus
TCCTGTCACTACAGTCCCTAATGAAGAGCCCCTCCCCAGCATCCCTATAGGCCCTCTTCAGCAAATGATGATACTATTTTTTTAGGCTCAACTAAAAAATGTTGATATGATATTAATGACTAATAAATGTCATTAAATATTTTATTATTACATATTTTATAATAATAATTTACATTTTAAAGACTATTTTTTATAATCATCATCCTTCATATACTGATTAAGCCTTAATGTTCATAACAGAACAATTCTCAGGACCAGAGGCTGTAGCCGTGGACGAAGTAAATAGTTCAATACCTTGTATTTGCTGTTTGACGTTCACCGATTCTTGTGTTTGAGTGTTCTGTTTGTTTATTTTCCTCTCCAAGATTGGCTATCCAGATTAAGAAGTTATGAAAGAATACACACTCCTCCTCTTCTTGGCTTTGTGCTCTGCCAAGCCTCTCATTGGTCCTTCATATTTTACACTAAAGAATATGATGCTCCAAGATATGGAAGAAGAAGATGATGATGACGATGACGATTCTCTATTCCCAACCAGTGAACCAATTATACCACTGATTCCTTTTGATTTATTCCCAGTATGCCCCTTTGGATGCCAGTGCTATGTGAGAGTTGTCCATTGCTCTGACCTAGGTAAGAATGAAGTTGTGTGTCTGTTCTCCACTGGATCCTCCTTTGGAGGATTTGCTTTTTAAAAGGTGACTCCTACAGTTCCATAAATCACCCACATTCTTATATCCCTGCAACAGTCATTTTCCAAAGGAGCTTACATTTTTTCAATTAGGCTTGCAAACCAGACCCATGTCCAGCAAATAATCTGTGCCCAGCACTTCTTACACATGAATGCTTTCCCAGTTCATGGGAAAATACATCACAGGTAACAACATTTTAACTGAAGGCAAATCTGCTGCTGTCGCTGTTGCATATATACACTAGTCCCTAAATACAAACTCATTATTAATTGTGACCATTTGAATTGTTCATTGAATATTCCCCCTGATCCAAAGTAATCATAGGTCTATGATCCTGTCACTTGCACAATGACTATGACATTCATTCTCATCACAGCTTTCCCACCTGTTTAAACTCAATCCCAGGCTCCTTGTATCTTGGAAACATTGAATGAATGTATACATTGCTTGTTTGGGGTTTTTTGTTTGTTTGAGGTTTTTAAATGTGTCATTCTTAAGGAATGAAAATAAGTGTTTCTGACAAAAATAAACTGTGATTATTGCCTCTAGTTTAGATTGCAAACTGCTCTACTTCAGTTCACATGGAAAAAAACCCCTATAAGCAGACTTCATCTTTAAATAACTGTAACCTATTAATTAAAACATAATTGTTGATAAATTGGACCAGCATGTAGCATTTGATGCATCAGCTTTTCCACTGCAAAGAACGTTACTATTCCTTCCTAGTTTCCTGCTGATTCAGGATCTCAGATGGCATAAACTGAAGTAGTTTTGTAACTCAACAGTGAACTGGACTGAGAGATTTATTCAACCAGTAGTTAATTACTAGCTGCTGGTTGCTACCAAGAACACATCTTGCAGACCTGCAGCCCTACCAGTACAATGGGATAGGGCAGTGCAAGAGTGGAAAGGAGCACTTAAGCACTGAGCAGAAATCCCTTAAAGCCACTGCAACAGCCCTGCTCTTCAACAGAGGACCACAGCCCTGGATTCTCCAAAGGCTGCTTTCTCCAGGCACTTTATAATACAGCAGTTTCCTTGTAGAACAACCTGTGCTCTGAGCTCACATACTTCATGGATGTGAAGAACCTGCAATGAGCACCCCCATTCAAGATCTTCATCAGGCAGCTCCTCCTGAAACTATCCACGCATTTTTATCGTACATTCTCACATAATTAATTCCTCTCATTATCAAATATTCCCTTCTATCTTTTGCTTTACACTTGGTATTTCCTCTCCCATCGTAATCATCAACAACCTGACAGTGTTTTAGTGTTTAGAAATTAATTACTTTGGACTTATGTACCGGCATGTAATGTTTCTGTCACATACTTCAACAGGTTTGACTTCAATACCTCGCAACATTCCACCAGATACACGTATGATTGACCTTCAGAACAACAAAATTAAAGAGGTCAAGGAAAACGATCTCCAAGGACTCACATCTCTTTATGTAAGCCTGCTATTTTCCGAGTTTAAAAGCCCACTTAACAATACAAAATATTCTGATACTTTTAAAATCCTTTTTTTAACTTCTCCAGTAATAGCCATAAAAATACAGCCTAATGCCTGCATATTTGATTGCTCCCACCTAGCAAGAAGCAGATTTCTTTGAGCTGTAAGAACTGTGCCACTTCCTACAACATCCAGGAAATGCACCATAAAGATACTCAAGATTTCTTCACTCCTTAGCATGTAGAGACAGGTTTAGAATAATTGGCAACTGAGAAATCTAAACATTTACAGTACACAAAAATACTACAACGAGTGGGGTTTTTTATCATGAAAGAAAATCAGAGAATCTCAGAGGCTTGGAAAGGAATATTAGCTCTGTTCTGAACACTTATCTCCATAGGATGGCACTCTAAATCCAGTATGAACAAATACTGACAATATAAAAAGCTCTTTTTGTAAGAATGACAAATCTGTTCCACAAGTCACAGCAAGTTAATGACATTTTCTACCTCATTAGGAAGACGTGAAACACATCACAATAAAACCGGCTCCTGGTCAATCATGTTTGGTTTCTGAGCAAGAACTGAACATTTGCCAGATCTAAGCATCTCAGAGTCAGCTTCTTAATCATTATGGGCTAAGCTAGCATGGAAAAAATAGGAACTATATCAATTCACAGTTTGCAACAAAGCTCCCACTCCCCTCAAGTGTCTCATGCCTGGGTACAAATGGTCTTACCAGCAAGTAAACACACTAACAGTGGTTTATGCTCATTACAATTTCAGAAAGCAGACTTACCAACAGCTCAAAGAAGTAAAAAAAGAACAATTTATTAGTCTAGGTACGGAAATGCAAAGATGTGATTTGACATGCAAGATAATCTCAGATAAATCGTATCTTGTTGTCTGTAGTAACTCATTACAAGTTCTCTGCTAAAACACAGCAGCCAAGAACAAGTAACTGTCCCAAGAACAGGACTAGAGTGCTGTACAGAAGAGACTTAAGTCCGGAAGTTGAGAAATTATGGCAAATAAGATATAAATTCATGTGTGTCTAAGTCATATACAGACATTAAGGAAATTCAGATTAAAACCTTGTTATATGCTGAAATAAGAGATGGAATTCTGAGTTTTGAGAATCTGTCTGCATTAAGGAACATCACCAACAGAATATAATCTTGACACAATCTTACAAAATCTATGATGACAAACTTTTTTTGCCAGTTCTTCTCATTGCCCACTAGCACCTTGTCAGCTCTGACTAGTTCTTCTTTACCTTCTAGTTGATGCTCCAGCTTCCGGGCTCCTTCCCCGTTGCCAACCCCCCCACCCCCAATCAACTGAAATGGCCAAAGGGCATTTCAAAAGCCATAAGTGCTGATGTTTGGTATGATGGAAAAATAAAATATTTTAAATACTTAATTTTAAAATTATATAACCAAATTCATGACTTAAATATCCTGCATAAAGAAATTCTCTCTGTATTTCTCTTCCCATCTCTCCTAGGCACTGGCTTTAAACAACAATAAAATAACCAAGATCCATCCAAAAGCTTTTCAACCAACAAAGAAGCTACGACGATTGTATTTGTCTCACAACCAGCTAACTGAGATTCCAACAAATCTACCCAATACTTTAACAGAGCTCAGAATCCATGCTAATAAGGTTAAGAAAATCCACAGGGATGCATTTAAAGGAATGAAGTCTCTACATGTTTTAGGTAAATCCAATTGAGTAGAAAAGAAAATGTCTTTATCAAAACTGTAACATACTATATACAGTTTTCATTCAACCATTTCCAGTGTGCAACTTTCTCTTATTTAAGAGATCTCCAAGCTGTGGAAGTGATCTTCCATGATTTAATTACTATGTATCCTCACAGTCCTTCTTCAACTGAAAGTTGTAACTTCCACCCCTCAGAATAGGTAATCCAAACTAAATATTAATTAATGCTTACAACATCAGAAGTCAGAAATAAATGAAATCAGAAGTTTATAATGGAGTCAAACATACATAGAAATCAGATGCCATAAAAACCTCTTTTTGTTCTTTTTCCCTTGGACAGAAATGAGTGCAAATCCTCTTAACAATGATGGAATAGAGCCAGGGGCTTTTGAAGGAGTAAATATCTATCATATCAGAATTGCAGAAGCGAAATTAACTTCAGTTCCTAAAGGTATGCTGCTTTGTTTTATCTGTTCTATTCTACCTATACCAGTACACTCCTAAATAAAATGCTTCAACATCTGTATGATTACTAAAATGTTCATAAATTCTGTATGGGATTTTTTATTTCTATCAAATCACCTCCTACTTTATTTTCCTTTCTCTACTTGGAATCCAATTCTACATTCCAAAAGCGTGCATACATGTGCAGGCACATGCACACTCTCACAAGCAGTGCACACACATTCGCTTTCCAGCCTTCTCCCTGTTAAGAGGTCCACTCCCCTAACATCCAGAGGCTTTTCAGGAGAAGCAATGTGAAGTAATTCATAGTTAGATGTCACTTCCCATCTTACACATTAGCCTCTCAGAAACCCTTGCAAGGAAAGGATAACCCCCCTGATATTTGATCATAAGGGGTCATCAGAGATGCAGAATTCCCACTTTCTTTATGCATTTAAAATTTCTAACTTGAATTTTGAATGTTTCAAGTGAGACTGTAGCTCAAACATGCTCTATGACCACCATAATGCAAAACCCAACGCAGCATTTTAGACATCTTTTGATGAGGTCTTGCTAAGTAAAATTTAACTGCTAATTTCCAGTGATCAAAACTACTAGGTATGAGAAAAAGGGAAGAAAAAAAGATGGGGCTTTGAGCAACCTGCTCTAGTGGAAGGTGTCCCTGCCCATGGTAGATGGGTGGAACTGAATGAGCTTTAAGATCCCTTCCAATCCAAACCAGCCTATGATTTGTGTTACATCGTTCATCAGGTTACAAGGAAACTAAATACTGACCCCTGAGATGATGATTTTGGGATCATTCAGATAAAGAACTTGTTTCTTATCAAATTTATTCTCTTCTTATAGACATATATATAATACAAAAGCATCCTGTAGAACAGAACATCAAAACCAAAAACAACCCAAAAAAAAAACCAACCAAAAACCCCCCTAAAAAACCCCCAAAACCCCAAGCAAACAAAACAAAACAAAAATAAACCAAGCAAATCACATTAATTGTTCAGGTAATTTTAAGATCAGAAACTACCTCTCTGCTTATAGTAACACACCCCAACATACACAAGAAGACTTTCTTCTACTATCACCATAATGGTGTCTCCTGTCACTTAGAATCCAAGAACCCCACCAAAGATAAAATGATTCCAATTTTGTCTTTCTAAGCAGCACACAGGGGAATCGTAAGCTGGAATTTAAAGTGGAAAAAAGCCCAGACGAACAAACACCATAACATAGCCACTGGCATAAAAACAGACTGTAAAGCACAGCACTTCAGTGTTGTGAGGCTACAACAAATGAGAATGGTGATGCGAGCAGTACACTCCTCGGCCATATTAGTAATACAAGCGTGGTTTCTCTTGCTTGGTGTCAGGATGCCATCTAGACACGTGCTGGTAAAACTGAACATAAGATCAGCAAACACAAATTCAAACTTGTGAATGGCTTTCTGTGCCTTCACCAAAAGCATGGTGTAAAGAAGTCTCCTCCTCCCAGTCCACTCACTGACAGTTCTGAATTGGGACTATTTGGTACCATGTGAGAAAATACTCCACGTACTGGCACAGGAAAGAACATATGGAATGTTTAATTTTCCTTAGAGAATTCCAGAAGCTTTCCTCCCACATCACATCCTCGGAAGTTATAATAGCACAGTTTGGAACTTACAATTACACAGTTGTTACAACTATGTGCAAGAAAATACATATCCAAAACCTGGTTCCATAGGAGCAGTAGTTGGACTACCAACAGTTAGATAATTGCATATAACATACAATTTACATCTTTAACAGGTTGACCAAAAGTATATGGAGAGTGTTATAAAGCAAGCTAGCAAAATGATATCAAATTTTAGAACCCTGAATTCTTAACTTTAGCATCTTCATTTTCTTTCAAGATTACTATTTTAAATCAAATTATGGTGATAACTTTTATTATTTTTTTTTAAGTAACATATTTGTAGTCAATGCCCATTTCTTTCATACAGACACCATCACCCTCCCCAACACCTCACTCCCCCAATTCTTCACCAATACTAAACACAAAGGAAAGAAGTGGTTTGGAACATAATAAACATTCCCACAAGAATAAGTTGTCTTCCTCTCCTCATACTGCATTCGTTTTTCACCAGGACTGCCCTCGAGTCTGCTGGAACTTCATTTAGATGACAATAAGATCACAGCAATTGAAATTGAAGATTTTAACCGGTATAAAGATCTTCAAAGGTAAAACTCCCAGGTGGAATGCTTTTCTTTGATTAAAGGTCAGACCTGGCAGGAGCTCTTATTTGATACTTGCCAATGGGAGAAAAGAGAATTTAGAAATGTAGATGTTTTACTAAGAACTGCTGTAATTAAGACCAAAGTCTTAAAGAAGCCACTCCCCCTGCCAAACATTACCCTTGTTACTACACCCCTTGCCTACAGTTCTCAGTAGAAGTGTGTGTTAAGAACAGCATGTCACTACACAATGTAATTATTGTAAACTCTTACCTCATGGCACCTAGGTGTTGTGTAATAAAACGTGTCTTTCACGTAACGTCTCAATTAAGCATTGCTTCTATTTCTCATACTCAGAATATATGAATCTTTGTGGTCATGTTAGTTATTGGCAGTAATCTGTGGTTTTCTCTAGGCTGCTCCCTACCAGGCCCAGGCATTTTAACTCTTTGGTTACTTACCTCACAAACCACCTCCCAGAATGACATATACAGCAATGCCAACAGACTTTTGTTTTGGGAAGCAAATGCCTTTCTTGCAACTAAATTTATAGCATTTAGGAGTCATTAATAGGCTTTTAATTCTAGAGAAAGCTTAAATATACTGGAAAGAAACACACCATACATGGAGAAATGTATTGCTGGTGTAGGGCAAAAAAAGTAAGTTTGCTCTGTAAAGCTCAGTTAAGTCCTTTGAAAATCTGGCTGAGCAGCAGTGACTTTTAGATTTGGTAGCAGACTACTAGGAAAGAGGTCCTGCTGAGCTGCTTTGAGATACACCTTTAGCTCTTGAAAAAACTAAGAAAGAAAGGACAAACAGAGGATGGCAGGTCAAGTGGAAAGAGAAATTCCAACCGGACATGCACATCCACCTTCTGAATCATCTTCCCAGCAACACAGGCTGAAGTGTCATAGAAAACAAAAATCTAACCAAGGCCTAAACTAAGGAAAATGTGGAAGTAGGAAAAACATAGTCCTGCTTATTTTTAAAAGACAAAGTTTTTGTCTAAGCTATAACTGTTTCTTCGTAAGATTTGCTCTTCTTTGGCTGTTTATTAGAGCACCACTTTCTGTTACTGTGAGGTTACACCACTTGATAAAATGGCACAATTTCTTTTACAAGCAGATTGGCTGACATTTATCATTTTAATTCTTGCCACTAAAAGGAGAAAAACTGCATGCAAACCCAGACAGTTGCTCTCATCAGCCTAGCTGCTGCCCTTTAAGTGCAGATTGAATTAAGAAGGAAAAAAGCTTGATAAATCAGTGTTGGGGTTTTTTTCTATCAGAGGCAAGATTTCATCAACTCCTCCCAATTGTTTTTGTCCCCTATGTTTATTCCTACATATTTCAAACTTAAAAAAAAAACCCAATAAACAAAAACCACCCCCCCCAAAAACCCCAAAAAAACTAACAAAAAAAAAGCAACACAAAAAACCCCAACCAACCAAAAACCAAAGCATGTTTATATACTTCAGTGCTGTTGTGAATCTCAATTGGTCTTTAATTAAATGTTTCTTATACTATTTCTAGGCTAGGACTTGGGAATAATAAAATCAAAGATGTGGAAAATGGAAGTTTTGCCAACATACCAAGCATACGTGAAATCCATCTCGAAAAAAATAAGCTCAAGAAAGTTCCTCCTGGATTACCTGAACTGAAATATCTACAGGTCATATAGTAAACTTAATACAAAGCTCTGGTTGTTATGAGTTGTTTTATACCACCGTGCTTATTAGGACATAACTAAAAAGCATGACTGTAACATATGTTTGTTTGCTACAGGCTTATTATATAATTATTATTCTATAATTATATTATATTATTATTCCATAATTATATATATATATAATCTGGCATTATATAATTATTTTTGTATAATTATATATATATATTCTGGCATTAACAAGCCAGAGTGGAATTTTTTCACCTCCTATGCTGGAAAATCTTAAATCCAAAGTGAATTATTCATTAGGCTGAAATGATAAAATTTTAAATTTGAATTTAGAACTAGAAAAAATCTGCAATAAAACACTTTCAAAAGATATTTATTTCCCAGATTCTCAACTAGCAATTCAAATCCTACCAGCAAATCTTCCAATATCAGCCTTTCTAGAGACTATTTTTAAAAGGCAATACTTACTACGAGACAATATAATTTTTACCATAAGAGAATATAAACTACATTTTAGGAGAATGTTCCATAAGAATAGAGTCCAATTATTCTGACAACACACTGATCAAATATTACTTGTTTGTGGGAGAGACTACAAAACACTTGCTTTGTGTCAGGAGGTAAATATTTATTAATATTTAACACAAAGTTTTAATTCCTATTACTATTACTATTACTATTAAGGCCTGTATCCAACTAATCTTACAGCAAACCTCAGTTATCTATATATAATGGCAATGAATGTTTAGGTATTTTTCCCATTTACATGCTAATTGATTTTACTGTTTCTTATTACTGCAGGTAGTTTTCCTCCATTCTAATCATATTGCAAAACTGGGAGTCAATGATTTCTGTCCAACAGGAAGAAGAAAGAAGAAAGCATTATACAGTGGCATAAGCCTCTTCAATAATCCTGTAAAGTACTGGGAAGTTCAGCCTTCAACTTTCCGTTGCATTTTAGCCAGAAACAGTGTGCAACTTGGAAACTTCCTCAAGTGATAGAGAAGTTGGCCATTTCCTAAAACAACTTGTCCAAATCAGTTCTACAATACTTGAAATTTGCATAAAAATGCCAATTTTATACTATTTAACCAGTTTACAATGTATTGACTATTTCAGAGATAATGAATTAGATGAAAAATGATAGTAGGATCCATGTTCAATCTACATTTGAATAAGTTAAAAGCCTTTATATCTTACAGAAGGACTCTTGAAACTGGAAACTGTATTTGATGTTTCCTATTATAGGTGTTAAATTCTTTACTTAAATCACATTGTTTTGACATATTCTCTCTTTTAAATAGATTCTAAAAATCAAGTTGAAGTGGCTTTTTCCATAGTAATGAATTTTTGTCTGCCAAAAAGCACTGTAAGAGAAGTAGCAAAAAGAAATGACCAGACCTCAAGGACAACTTCTTGTGCCATTTTTGATAATCAGCAAAGATGCAATAAAAAGGTACAATACTGTGAGGTCTTTTGTCCCTGATGAAAACACAGTAAGTGAGATAAAGGTAGGTTTCATATCAAGAAATAACACACAAAAAAGACCTCTGAAAGCATTTGGTATTTCTTCTTGCAACTTTAATAGGGAAATGCTCTTCAGTGTTTTGCTATGAATGCAATTTGATGCATTCTGAACTTTGAAAAATAAGGATTCACAATTTATCATATGCTTTAAGCTTAATAGGAATAATTATTAAACTCTCTTTAGGCTGGCACAAACATTTTCTTTTATCTATAACAACAGTAACCATGGTTTTCCTTCTATTTTTTCCTCTTTTATAATTGACATCACACAGGTTAAGAATTCCTCGTTAACACAAGTACCTTAAAATTGCTGAATGCAAACAGATAGCTGGAACTCAACTGCCCTGACTTCTTATGTAGGTCAGCACATAGAATTCTCAATACTGACAGTACTGTATAAAAGGGGTATTTTAAATATCTATTTAGTGTATATTTGCTATTGGGATTCAAAATAAATTAAATAAACTTAAAAAATACTTGCATTTGTATACTTGATTATATACTAAGTCATGTCAAAACATTCAGAGATTATAATCAAGCATGTGTCTGACTTGTGTAGATATTTTCTCTATTCTTCCTTCTTCCAAATCTACATACCAAGAGGACCATTTATCACTGCTGTTCTTCACCAAGTTCAAAATTCAGTGCTTCATCTGAAGCTGCTATGGAAAATGACACAGACCAGTAGAAGGAAAATCAAGTAGTTCCCAATCTCTCAGCCTTTCTACTATCTCCCTATGTATAAGCACTAAGTATCAAGTCTAAGATCTCATTTTTTTTCATCTGGTTGGTCTCTTTGTAGTTAATGTTTTGTTAGTACCACTATGGTTTGGAGACCCAAAATCACATGGGGAGAAAAGGGAGAGTGGATCAAGGGAAAGGTTTTCCTGAAGAATAGTTACTGCAGTCAGAAATTCTGTAAGGCACTTCAAAGCAGAATAAAAAGAAAACAAACCCCGATTCAAATCTGCCTATCAGCAAGCATCTTTCTGTTCCTGGCTTCTAAAGATATTTCTAAGGAATGCATTTCTTAGCAAATAACATGGGGAAACCAGTGATCAGTACTGAAAAATCACAGTTAATGAGTACATTCTTCATCAGCTGGTACAGTTTATATCATGGACTTCTTCAGCCATAGTTAACGTCATTATGTGTGAAAACCTATGACCTCTAAACACAGGAAAAATAGGGAGTACCTCCAGAGATTTTTCCACTAAGGAATTAGTTCTACAATCACAGGAAGCACAGAACTGCCCATGTACAGTTCTTACAGGGAATGCCGACAGGCTTTTACTGTGACTCAGCATCCCCAGTGAAGATGAAGTGTTTACTTAAATCCAACAGTGACAAAGGTGACAAGGCTGCAGAGGGAACAGCCAACTCCTGAAGCCACCTCTACAAAATTCCTGTGGAGTGGCAGGAATAAGTAACTACGAATGGAACAGCCTGGTTACATAAAGGGTAACACACCACACAGCCTAGTCATAAACCATCTTCACACAAAACCTGTACATTCCTGCTCAAGCATGAACACCTACTGCTTCATGGTAGCAGTCTAAGTGCACATTCATACCCCTCTGGGAAATGCCCATCTTCCCTTAACAATAGGCTACCCTGCTTAACATGACCATAAACAGCTCATAACCCCCTACCAAAGACACAAAGCATTGCCAATAACAACTACCTGTCCAGAAGGAAGTGAAGATTGGAAATAAATGCGTATTCTCATATAGTAACAGCTAGGTAGCTGAAAGTCCTTAAGGGTCCACAAAAGATTCACTGCTTATAAAGTTTACTACCAAAAAGAGAAAGATAAATAAAAGATGAGACAGGAAAATTTACAGATGACCAGCAGGTAAGCAAAAGCCAAAAAGATTTCCGGGACTTCCAGTGAAAAAGAATGGTCAAGGAGCAAACGTAACAACACAAAGTTCAATCCTAAAGAAGGTCGTCAAGAACGAAACATGGAAGAAAAATGTCCAGATCATTTATCTACTTTGTAGAACATTAAGTTATCAGCTTTCACCTTGGGGAAATGGGATAAAGGCAGACTTCAATCAAATCTTCAGTTAAAAGTACAAAGAACAAACACAATGCCAGGAAAAAGAATAGAATAGGTAACAGAAAAACCATTACATTTAGAAGAATCACTAGTTTAAGTGTATTCTTAAACACTCAGGCTATCCTAGCTACACCAATTCAACAATGACATCATCAGCAGAAAAGCAGATTCAAATTCAGCAGAATAAACCTTTATCTGTGACTCCAGCTATGCTGGCGATCTTGCATTAAGGCAGTTAAGTACCACAGTGTTCATTCTGTCCTGCAAGCTATTTGTAGAAAAAAAGCAGGCATCTCCTATATCACATAAATTCATAGAATGTCTGTCATGTATGAGAAGGGGGGGGGAAGTACGTTTAACAACTCTCTGCTATTTTCTGATACTATTTTTCAGCCAGCATTTGTGGGTAATAACTAATAATTTACATACCTTGTATCTTTGGCATAAACCCACGTGGATTGCAGAATGACACTGCAATATAAAATGCACCTTACACAGTTTCAGCAACGATTTCTGAATACGGACATCAAAGCAATTCACCTATTAATAGCTAAGTAATGATAATCCACTGGCATCCAGAAGTCTTTCCAGCTAACAAGGCAGCTCCGTATCAGTTGATAGGGTGGAAAAACTGTCAAGAAATTAACTCTACCTTTATATTCTCCACAGATGTTAAAGGGGAAGAATGAAAGATTTGATATAAACGCTTCTAAGATTCTTCTCTTCTAACTTATTCCTTGTACAAATAACTACATTCCTCTCATAGAAAAAAAACATATAAAAATACGTATTTATTGAGCCTAAGCTTTCCAAACTTCAGTGGGTTTCTCTCTTCTAACAGTGTGTCAGGTCCTTAGGAAACAGTGAACAACTTTCACCAGAGGATGGCAACCTATTGCTACCAACAGGAGGCAAAGGCATTTTAAAGAATAAGTAACAGAGACTGTTACTGCAGGCTAATAGCCCGGTAAACTTTAAAAACTACTGATTAAGCAGAGAGGCCTATTTGAGTACGTCTAAAGACCGAGTTCCACGTCCTGGCTTTACACCATTAGCTTGCCAAAGGATAATCTCATTACTCCATATCTTCTCCCTGCCTCCGTCCCCAGTAACAATCTACTTAACACAGTACTTCAAAACACAGCAATACAAAGAATAATACAACAGTAGTAGACAAACTTCATAAGATACAGAAACTTTAAGGAATTAAAGATATTATCAAAACATGATTTTAACTTGCACCATCAGCTATGGCAAGTGCATACCATATAAATCAAAACATACATGGGATTGCTTTCATATCTGTATTAAAAAAGCCAAACAGAACCAAATTTTGAAGCATCAAACCACTTCAGATTGAGATGTCTTCTGCAAGCAAGACACCCAGTGAAGAAAAAAGCATTTTGTAAAGACACCTAACCCACACAAACCTGAATCTCCCATCACAAAATCCTATTTCACCTCATATCCTTTATCATATCAGTCCCAACACATACCTTCATTTCCTATGTTTCTTTTACTGCAATATATCCATAGGTTAGAAACATGGGTTCAGAATCAACTAGCTGGTTGTCTGAAGGCTAACGTGTGAAACTCACAGGTCATCAAGTGCTTGCTTTTGCTGCTAAACGAGTTAAAGAAGGTAAAGAAGCGTTGATTCTTTTCGTCCATTTTTCAGTATTAATGGTGCTTCCTCCTCTGCTTAGATGTCAATTTACATGAAACCTGCAGGAATTCAGTGTGCATAGGCTAAAAGTGCTCTGTGCACAGAAGTGTCAGGCAAGAGAAAAAGGACATGGACAGAGAAAAACCACAGCTATTTGGGGATCACTGCATGACCTTAAGAGAGTTGTAAAATCATATAAGCACAATGAAACATAGGCTTGAATGAGCAGACAACAAGGTGGACTGAAAAATGGCTGAGTGGCAGGTCATCCAGTGAATTCCAATCAGATCCCAGCAACCAGCGACATACCACAGGGGTCTGTCTATACTGGCTCCAGTTGTGTTCAGAATCACAGAATCCTAAGGGTTGGAAAGGACCTCGAAAGCTCATCCACACCAACCCCCCTGCAAGAGCAGGGTAACCTAAATTACATCACACAGGAACCTGTCCAGGCTGGCCTTGAATATCTCCAATGTAGAAGACTCCACAACCCCTCTGGCAACCTGTTCCAGTGCTCTGTCACTCTCACAGTAAAGAAGTTCCTCCTGATGT
>JBAFWW010055094.1:19801-31416 GCA_036873685.1 Agapornis canus
CACGCTCCTTTGGATGCAGCCCAGGATACGGTTGCTTTCTGGGCTGCAAGCGCACTGATGGCTTATGTTCACTTTCTCATTGACCAACACCCCCAAGTCATTCTCTGCAGGGCTGCTCTCAATCTCTTCTCTGCATAACCTGTAGCTGTGCCTGGGATTACTCTGATCCAGGTGTAGAAGGTGTAATTTGGAAGCATATCGTAAGTATCAGGAGCAACTGAGGGAAAGGCAGTATTTTAAGTATGTATTTCAGAACAAGTGTTAAAGGCTTAATTAATAGAATATAAGGTCTACAAATTGGCTAAATCTTGAATGTCACAAAGAATCTATTATAAAAATATTTTCATGAAAACCTACCTTCACCAATATTGTAACATTTTGTTCTTTCTTTTGAGGATCAGGATATCATTAGCTGATTTAACATGGATTCAGTTCAGATCACAACTTGCCTTTCTATTCAGAAAATGCAGACTTCCTCTCAAGACTCAACTCTTTCAATGAAACCACAAACACAGATGAGTATGAAAGTCCAATTTAGTTAATAGCGTCTATTTAAACCATTGAAAAAAGGCTAAGAAGAATGTCTGGCATTGTGGAAAATAGGTAGTGTTTGCCTGAATAAAGGTTTCTCTCTTCACACTTTATTTAATCATTTGCTATGTAGTTTCTGGTTTTGCTTTTGGGATGACAGAGAGGTATTTCAGAGTGAGACACTATCATTATGTTTCTGATTGGAAAATCAGCATGCTGTGCTGTTAGCAGCAAAGCATCTGTTCTGTCAGCTAGCTTACTGTGGGCTGCTTTCTCTGGTAACAGAAGCTGGTTTGAGTCTTTCCAAAGGCACTGATGAGTTAGAAGGTGAGGTTTCACCATAAGTCAGTAGGAGACTAACCATTATACATGTAATTAGGTTGATCAGTATTTCCAAGTCCTATCACAGGTTAACTCCTTAAAGTAAGCATTTCTGTAATACTCTATCCAACAATGTCTAAATGTATATATGACCCCACAAAACACAGAACAGTAGTTTTAAAACTAGTTTAAGGCTCCTGAGTAAATGGGTATTAACTTTAGAAATTAATATTATTCCCTCAATTGTAAATAAAAACACAGTTCTACTATTTTATTATTTTTTAACAAATTAATCTTATGTTTTTTAACAAGATTCTGGCATGGATGGTATTTACTACCAAAGATGTTATAATATATGACCATTCATGCATGTATATAAGATTTGCATTAATACAAGCTGTAGAGATGAGTCAAAACTGTAGATCTGTGTCTGTTTTAATGTAGTGAGAAGGATCCTCTAAGAAGATAGAAAAAAAAGATTTATATTCCCATCATTTAAGAAGTGAAGCCCCTCAGCAGCACCTTTAAGGAAAAACAGGAGAATTTTTCCTAAATTACCTGCTGCATTTAGAATAGGAGCTATTCAGAGTAATTATGTAGGACAGTCCAATATGGTAGTGTAGAAAATTACTTAAGCACATTAATTTCATTGGTGTCCTGTGAGAGAAAAATCGGAGGTATACATGAGGGGATTACACTTTCTCCAGAGGAGGGAGAACATGCATAAAATCCCCCCATATGTCGTAAGTTAGCCCATAACACTGTTAGGGGGCTCCACATGAAATGAGCTAACCCCAGCAGCTGCCACAGGAGCTGCCCCAAAATTATCAGCAGGGCTGACAGGACTCCATTGAGATATGATGCAAGTTCTTTAGAGTCCTTTAACATGCCAAACGAATTGGAAGCACAGAAATGGTAAGAACCACTTTATAAAGAGACCAGATTTGTAACAGAGTATAATCTGCTCATTGCAGGGGTTGGACTAGATGACTTTTGAAGGTATTTACGTAATAACTGATCTATGTTATGTTCAGTGTGACTTGGATGTACTTTTAGGCTAGAATACATGTCGTTTTCTGCCATCTAAACTGGTACATTCCATACAAATCATTGTTTTATTTTAGTCAGTAACAAACTAAGGGGGATAAAAAGATCCTTCCCTTTATTCTTCTGTAGCTTCATCATATAATACTTGCATGCTCTGGGGAGTCCAAGGCTACAGTCCTTTACCAATACAAGTTTCCAAAACTTGCATATAATTCACAGCTAAAATCATGCAGAAAAAGTGCCCTAGCTGTTTTGCTGCAGGTTATCTTGGACTATAAGAAAACCCTTTGAATTTGTGTCATTCAAATAGACCATTCAAAGGTCATTAAAGATTGCCTGAGCCAAGAATAAGAAGAATAAGAGTATAACTTTGTGAATCTTCTTTCATAAAACAGCTAGGAAATTTGTCCTGAATAACCGTAGAAAGTTGCCAGATTTTGTTTTATAGTTACTTGGAGTGGCCCAAGAAACATCTGTTCTCTTTGCAATTTTCATCACTTAATGCAGGAAAAAAGTCATGCAACCTTTTAGAAATGGGAATCGGAGCTTACTGTGAGACTGCATATGAGGATAAGGGGATAATAATTTTAAAACCTATTTAATATATCTGTAGCCATATTCTCATCCCCACACACTTTCAGGCACCAAAATATGTATGCCCAATGGTCTCTCCTGCATTCAGGTACCAAGACCACATATCCACACAGCCTGGTGAAGATTCTTTGCAGTGCTGTAGAGGATGGGGGCACTCTCTTGTACTCAAGTCCTCACCACATCTCATGGCCTGCTTCTCAGATTGCCAATTGGCTCCTTTTGAGTCATAGAAGAGCTAACAGCAACACTGCCTTCGCTCTATAACATTTCTGTGAATCTTTAGGATTTATCCATTGTTCTTTTTCTCTGAATGTCTGTGTTGGGAGGAGCTGCACAGAGATATGCTGGAATTTTGATAACCTGCTACTGCAGAAGCCATTGGCATATGCCGTCACTCGAGCCCTTCTTTTGCCCTGCCTGTTTCTGTTTCCAGGCTCAGACATTTGTATTCATTCTCCATTTCTATAAGCTCCAACATTTCCATTGCAGCTGAACATTTTTAGACAGTTGAGGGAGTCTAGTACTTCTGTTTGCCTCACTGCCCATGTTCACGTATCACACTGTATGTACCCAGAGTGGACTGGGGTTTTTTGGGCTTTTTTTTACCTTTTCATGGCTCAAGTTGGGTCGAAATGACAAAATCTTGGAAGCATTTGTAAGCTAATAATTGAGAAAGATTTTTGGTGTTACATCAACTGTGAAATTTCATTTTGATGCTGACCTTTCTGAAACTACTATTCTAAAAATATTATTATTGATTTACATCTCTTAGCAAAAAGTTGTCTGAAGACAAAATTTGGAACCTGCCATTAGGAAAATGTCATGGAATGTGTGACAACTGAAAAACTTCTCTACAAAACTTCTCTGTCTAACAAATCTTCTCTGTCTAAATGAGAAAAACCAAAACCCAGCATTAAAATCAGCCCTCTCCTTCTGAACAGGTTTTTGGATTCAGCAAATCAGCAACAGTACAAGCAAAAGATGCCCAGGAGGCTGTGGAAGTGATGCCCACTTCCTTTCACAGAGCCTAGTCCTGAGTTCTGTTGCATCCTAAAGCAAAGCCTCTGTCTTTGCAGAAGGGAAGAGCACTGGCATGCTTCCAGGTTCTTCACCTCCGAGAAGTGCAGTGGAACATGTTAAGGTAGCTACATGAGGTGGATATCCTCATATACTATATGTTTAAACAATGAGTACTTATTAATCTTTTCCTATAGTTCAAATATACAGAAATTTTGAGTGTCAAGGTTTTAATCTTACTGAGGTTAGGTAGGTTATTGCTACAAATGTGTGGGGTTTCCTTTTTGCTGCACAGTCTGCATGTGTGTTGAAAGATATTTTGCTATATTTTTCCATGCAGGATTATGTGTGGTAGGCATGTGGTTATACCTGCTGCACTGTGTCAGCAGGAATCCCTTTCTCTCTGATATGTGAACTTCTTACCATGGATAAACAAGTAAACCAGAAACCCTGCAATCCTAGGCAGACCAAAAAAGCCCATAATTTTTACAAAATTTAATAGAATAGCCTACTTTTGTCACTGCAGCAGCTTTTGACAGCCAATTCTAAACAAAAAGTCAGTTTGGGTTAAATTTGGGTCTGTCTACCTAGAAGACTGAGTGCAAGATAGGATTTACTTTTTCCAATGAGATTGACTTAGCTTCCAGGACTATTTTATTAAGCATCTTCTTCCTAATTTCCAAGTCAATTGTGGTGGTGAGGTGGCTACTATTCCTTGCCTTTGAAATTAGAAAAAGATAAACCATCTAACATATCGCCATCCACAGAATAAGTATTCTGTGTGTCCAACAAGAGCTTGAAATGTATTACTAAACTAACTCAAAATATCAGTGATTTCCTCACAAAAATAAAAAAGAAAGTAATTTCACTTATGATAGTAAGTTTTAATATTCATTATTAATATTAATAGTTAATATTCACTTATCTGTAGGAAGCCAAAGATACCACATACATCTATCTGCACATGACAGGCCCATGTCTCCAGTTCAGCATCGAACAGGACGGTTGTCAATCAGTTCTATAGTTCCTACATACAACCAAAACCTCCATAATTGAAAGTTTTTCTGAATTGATTGACTACAGGCCTTAAGGATGATATCTGGAATCTGTAGTGGACTCTTATACATATAATATGATTAAACTGTTTTTTGCCTTTCAGAGTTGTCACTATCAAAATTGACTATATCATTGCCCCATTCCCTTTAAAAATAGATAATAAATTCTGTACAGAATGATTTTAAAATTAAGA
The DNA here is from genome assembly GCA_036873685.1 of Agapornis canus. Taxonomy (NCBI): domain Eukaryota; kingdom Metazoa; phylum Chordata; class Aves; order Psittaciformes; family Psittacidae; genus Agapornis; species Agapornis canus. The sequence goes on from JBAFWW010055094.1 coordinate 24,561, forward strand.
AAAACAGAAATTCAAACAGGTTTTCTTGGCAATGGGTTTAAGTGAATTCAAACTCCCTAAAGGGAAAAGCCATTTGTGTTTTCTTTTGTTCAGAACATACAGCATGGCATCTTCAGAGTACTGCAAGTTAGAGATTTGAAGCCATGTGAGGTCATGGTGTCTTTGCCCATCCAGATGTGGTTGCCACTATACTGTTTCACATCGCATATGCTATCAACAACAAGAATTTCTGAAATGCTGCAGCACCACTTTAATTATATAGCTGTATGTTCAGTGGAATACAATGGAATGCCTTTCTCCTAAGCAGTTTTTCCTTAGAAAGACTGAAGATATCCTGATTATAGATGGCTGTATAAAACTCCTGCCAGAAGTAATGTCTAGACTTGACAGAGCTTCTGCTCATAGAATTGTTGTAGTTCCATTTCCTTTATTAAAGCCATATCAGTTTACATCAAATATAGAACTTAAGTCATTATATTTTATTGTACTTCCTTTATTTCTTGCAGTGTATTTTATGTGTTCACATAAGTTAGTAGAAAGATAAGACAAGCTAAGAAAATAATGTTATTCTCCAGCCTGCCATTGAAAAATCCCATTAAGAATGTAATTGATTTCATAATACATACTTTTTCATCATAATTCTGTTTTCCAAGAGTCTACAGTGGAAAAGTAACATTCCTGAATGAGGAAATGGGCTTGAGATAATGATATAAGAAGAAAGAGCATCCACATACCCAAATGGAAAATTCCTTCTGTTCTACTTCTGAAGCCACAGAGATGAAGTCAGTAAAAAGTAATTGTCTTTCTCACTTTAAAAGGTACTTATCATCTGCAGAAATCAGTTCCTCTTTTTTTTTTCCCCCCCTCTAACCCATGAAGATCTTCTACTTCTTTATCTACAGAAATGTTTACATTTTATATGTCTCACCTAGAGAATAAAAATATTTCACAACACACAGAGTGGTAGGGAATTTTTGGGGAAGGAACATTCAGACACCTGACCCATGACAGATAGGAATAGTTTGTCTCATGTTCTTGGAAGATAATTGGGAAATGCACTTCTTATCCTAGATCTTCAAACAAGAAATTGCTCAACGGGGAATAGGCATTTAATCAGCTTCTTAGATTTAGAGAAGGGACTTCCAGTTCATGAAAGCTGGTTAGTGTCCAGTCTGGGTAGTCAAATTAAAATGTGTGTTCACCAGATAATGCGTTGCAAGTGCATAGGAGGTGTCTAAAATATCGATAGTACAAATGTCTGTTCCTTGATAGAACCACTTTGTCCATCTAGAAAAATGGGGAAGTTTCTCTGCTTGCCTGCAGGCAACAAATAGTGTCTGGATAGCAGAATAAACCTGTCAGAGAATCCAATACTTTGTTTTGCAATCAAGGTCAATTTTGTTGATGACTAAAATGGTCTTCCACGCCAAAACTTCATTTAGTTGGGAGACAGAATAACAGATACTTAAGATAAGTCTCCCTTGGCCAGACCGTTGCGGAGTTTGGAAGTTTCATTGCTGTTCTGGGGGCAATGTTATAAATTAGTGAGCCCAATTTTATAAAAAGAAAATTGTTTTATTTAGTTACAATCAATCAAGGCTGAGAGGCAATAAGCAAAGCAGCGCTGGGCGCCCGCTCCAGCAGAATGCTAGCACCGACTTCTAAAAGCAGCATCCCTTATAAACTTCCTGGCCAATCCCCTTTCACCAGATAGTCATCCTGCTCTTCTTCCATTCGAGTTTCCAGGGTGCTTGTCCTTCTCCCATTGGGTCTTTCGGAAGTCTCAGGGTCTCCACCTCCACCTCTTGGCATGCTTTCTCCTATGGGGTCTTTCGGAAGTCTCAGAGTCTCATCTTTCCTCGGGCTTTTCCAGGAAGGGGATGCACCAGCTCTAGGCAGGGTTTCTAAAAGGCAGTCGCATCCTCTCTAGGTGCGGTTTCTGAAAGGCTCCGGGGGAGGGAGTTGTCTAAAAGGTTTACACTCATCTATATTTCATTCAAAGGCTATAGTGACTACACATTGTTCCAGATCCACACAGAGTACAACGATCGCGCTTATCACACCACATGAGTCCTCCCTGTGTTTTCCACAGGCAATAACAAAAAAACCCTGCATGCTGTTAGGTGCTATGGCAGGACAAATCAATATTCTCAAAGGCAAGTAAGCCATTGGCAATTGTCACTTTCTGGGTTTTGTCTCAGGAATTTTCTCAGTTCTGTTGCTTTGCAGTGTTAGTGTGATAAACAGCACCATTTTTATTGACATCCATGTGAATGTTCGAACTGACTTCAGTTCCACAGGAGAATTTTGTAAGGTAATATTTTCGGTTAAGTTTTTCTACCATCTGGTAGACAATTTCCAGTTCTTAAGCCTCTTCTTTTGAAATAATATGTTGTGTTTGCAGCAGGCTACCTTCTAGCTTGTTTAAGCTTGTTGAATCCTTCTTCTACCAGTTTTCTTACCTAGTAGCATTCCCATGAGATTCTATATAGTCCTACCATAGACACAGCTACTGGAAAAGATTTAGATGAGTTCTTATCAAAATATTAAATGAGTGATTAAATCAACGCACTCTTTACTCTGATTTCTTCAGTTTAATCAGTGGCAGCTACTATGATACCGAATAGATGGTGACATAGCAGACAGCTAATATCACTACACTTTAAAGCTGCTTTTTAATTTTCCTTAAAAGTCTGTCTCACATTTTAGCAGTAGAATTCTTATCTTCATTACAAGGAAAAAGATTTGGTGTCTTTTCAAGTTTCATTTGCATATTCTTGAGGAAAGAACAAAAAAGTGTTCAGGAATTACTGAAGCATTTGATTAATTGCAGGCCTTTTACTGCACATTAATCTTGACTTGCTGCTTCCCTCTTTCTGGTGACTGAAAGCTCTCCCTTATTCAGGGGACATTTCCAGATGTCTGTGTTTGTACCAGCAAATGATACTCATAGGTCTCTGCTAAGCTGCCTAAATCTGAAATCAGTGCAGCAGCACCATGACAGAGCCAGAACATCCTTTGGGGCCGTCTAATCCATCACTTGGCTGTGAGAGGAATACAATACTTTCCCAAACTTGTTTCCAGCAAAATGAATTTGTGTGTAAAATCCTAGTGGGAAATATATAGTTGTAACTGACAATACTGTTAGAACTCAACTTTACAGTTACTGTTGATTCACTCTTTTGTAAATAGGATGGGAATATGACTTAGTGTGTCTTGATGTAGCAGAGCCTTCCCTTATCTCTGTTATCTTTAACCATAGATTAAATGGTGCTCATGTAAAAGAAACTCTCTCCCTCTTCCTCTTTCCCCACTTTAGTTTATATATATTTATAAACATACATATATTTATATTAAACTGTGGGGTTTTTTCCTATGTAGCTACCTTACAACAAGCATGGAATTATAAAAAACAATAAAGGTTCAAATCTTTATAACCTTTGCTTTGTAGAAAGGCAGGCTAGGTTTGTCTCACTTTCATTTTGGTTAGTGCTCTTCTGTACTTTCAAGACTTAGATTGGTATAATTTGAATAAGCCAACTGTCTCTGCCTGAGACACATACATATACAAAAGAGAGCAAGAAGTCTGAAGGTACAAAAAAGGAAGGGGGTGGAGACAACCCAACATGCCCCTCAGTATGGGTCAACTGCTCTATGACAGAGTTGATGTAATTGTTGTAATTGTTGTAATTGTTGTAGTGGGGTGAGAAGCTTTGTTGCAAACTATGCTGAAAGCTATGAATCATTCCTGTTGCTTGAATCCTTTTAACAGGCTCCAGGCAGAAATGGATTAATAAACCAGGCAGTTGCTGTAGCTGCCACATGCTCTTCTCTTTCTTCCTCGCATTTGTAGTATTTGTCCTGCACAAAGTCAGAGACAAAATACTACCTTTCACTTCAGCCTGGAGGAGAAAACTGCACTGCCCTGAATAGGAACTGGTGGAGAAGGGACAGAATACTCTAGTGCCATTGGAGGCTTCCAGTTTGGAAAGTGTTGAAAGGTGGCCTTTGCAGCTTCTTGGGCATCTGCTGATTACAGAGACAACAGCTCAAAACATGGGACTATGCATCTTAGGCAGAGATGGCCTTAGGAAGCTGTAAATACCCGGTTTAAACACTGACAAACCCTCTGCAGCACACCTGGTGTGGGTGAAGCTCTGCATCCCCTGAGGCACAGAGGAGGGGACATAAAGTTGAGTCCTAATTTCTTGGACACTTTCCCTCTCTCTGGGCTGTCCCATGCTGTGCCTGGCACCAGTACAGAGGGATGAAGGCAGTGGGGAGTCATCCTGACAGACAAGGGACAACAGGTCCTGCCACTGCTAGTACTGGGAAGGGACCCTGGTGAGTGATCAGACTTCAGTCCTGAGGATTTGCCTGAGGCAGGAAGCCTCTGTGGCTGTTGAGCTGCCTCAACATGCCCTAGAGTGGGAAGGTCTAAACACAGACCTTGTGAAGGCTGTGGCAGAAACATACCTTAAGGTAATGAGTAATTGCTGGCAAAACTTCCAAAGGTTGGACATGGGGTTTGGTATTGACTATTGGCAGTACCAAGTTTTTTAGTCCTTTCTTTGTGGTTATTTTGTTCCATACAAATTAGTAAATTATTGAAAAAATAGTGTTAAATAGAATTCTTTACACTTACTATCAGGAGCATTTAATTCATTACTTAGACCTTGTTCCAGTGAAATCAACTGAAACTTTGTTTCTGATTTTATTGAGACCAGGACTAAAACAGTCCATACTGATGTGGGAAATCTTTTGAATGTGACAGAAAATGTGCAATAAAGCATAATGCCATCATTCATCTTAATAGGCATAATAAAAAAATTAAATTGAATGCAGCCTACAAGGAATACAAATGAATTAAAGTAATTTACTTGCAAAATATTTCAAAAGTAAGAATGATAACGTAAAAATAACTGCTGTGCCAAAATTTAATAGATAATGACAGCTTCATTAGCTTTAAAAATGTACATAATTTACAGGAATGTTTTATTAGCATTGAGGTGGCATTTTCTATTTTATTCAGATTAAAATGGTGTAAATAGGCCATTTGAAATACTCACATTGTGTATTGAAATTAACTATTCAGGAATTAATTCTTCAACTTCTCCTGAGTATAATCCTTATTCACACAAGAAGTCCCACTGACTAATGGCATTTCTCAGGCATTATCAGTTGACAATGAGACAAGCATAAGAATTACTCATGTGAAGAATATCAACCCCTACAGTCTTTCTTTTAATATTGCTGATAAAGGTCCTTTAAAGGGACCTAGCTGTTTCTCTGACTGTGCAGCAGAGGGAAATTCTTTCATGATGGCAGTGGACAACTGGTTTATTTCCTGACATATTGGAGGAATTAAACAAAATGCTGTAGAGAGACAGCATGAAAGAGTGGTGGTGGTAGGACAAGGACATGATTATTTTTTATCTAGAAAAATCAACATAGTCCTTTTAAGAGCATGCATCAGGTATATTTTTGAGTCTGGACCAGTAAAAATATAAATATATATAAATATGTATATATATAAATATATATAAATAAATAAATATATAAATATATGTAAATATATAATAAATATAATATATATAATATATAAATATATATTATATAAATATATATAAAATATAAATAAATATAAAATATAAATAAATATATATATAAATATAAAATATAATATAAATATTTGTGGGTTTTGAGGTATTTGAACTTAGTAAAGTGTCTAGTTTTGAGAAAATTATCAGCAAAACTATTGAGACTTACTCTGTTTTTTCCATTGCTGCACAAAACCAGGGATAGGTGCATCCTGTCAAACTCTACCTTAATGGCCAAGGCTGTGTGTAATTTTAGGACTAATTGGAGACATCCCTTAATATTCTTCTTGGGGCTATAGGAATGCTTTATAGTAATTTTTAAGATCTCCATAGGCACTGAACATGAAGAGCCCTCCCCCTGAGCTCCCCCCAGCAGTGGAAAGATTGTAATGTACTTAAGTAGATTAGCTTTTTCACTCTGCACTCTGCACAATCACACTTAAAGTGTGATTCTTAGGAAGTTGTCTTCAACAGTTTTCTGTTCTGGTTTGGATTATTTTGCCTTAGGAAAGGAAAATGTAGCAAACGTGCCCATTCTGAAGTGAAGCAAATGAATTTGGTGATCAGGACAAAACATGATCAAGAACATGAAACTTTTATATTATTTTTTTCTGCTTGCTTTCTGGTAATATTATCCTTTCTGAATGGTAAGTGTTTGTATGTGCTTTTAAGGCCTCAGCTCAGGACAACTGTGGAAACTCAGAGAGTACACGTCTCTAAATGGTTGGCCTAAAGTTCAGCTTTGTGATCTAAGGGCTGTTGTAATGTTCTGGAGAAATGCAGACAATCAATACCTGAGAGAACTCTAAACAGTTGTTTGATTTAGTGACTTGCAACCAATTTTCATTGCAAATCCCTAAACACACCTAGTTTGCTTACAGAGTTCTGTACAGCAAGTTTTAGTCTCATGGGAAATATGCTTGCTTTTTATAAGCAGTCTTTCATGGGACTCCAAAACTAACCCATGGACATCAAAGGATCTGTGGACCACGGACAAAAATACTGGTTCAACTGATGCACCACACTAGTTAATTTCAGTACAACTCGTATTCCTGAATTATGTGGCAACATTTTGATGACATAAATATGGATGCAGAGCACTGGATTTATTACATACCACTTTTTCCAGCCATGATTTCTTGCAGCTGCTGTTCTTTGAAACTGTCTTCATCACACATAGTATCCTACTTCTGTCATTGTTTTTATAGAATCATAGAATAGTTAGGGTTGGAAAGGACCTTAAGATTATCCAGTTC
>JBAFWW010055099.1:0-11458 GCA_036873685.1 Agapornis canus
GGAGCGGTCCTGCCGCCGGCGCGCTCGACGGTGCTCGCTGCGAGTAGATTTCAGTGCTCTGCCCTCCCGTCCGCCTCACGGCCGAGTCAGGCATTTCCTGTTTGTTATTCAAGTCTTTACGTTGCTTCTTCTCATCAAAAAGAATTTAGCTTCCTCCCACCCGCCCCCCAAAGACCTCTGAGCTTTGGAAACCTCCCCGTAGAACTAGCCTAGCGCTAAGATGTACAAATAAAGTTAAATCTCTCCCTTCAGACCTCCGAGGCTGCAACCCTCGGCGAGCACAGCAGACCTTAAAGGGGCATCTGCCCGCTCATACTTAATTAATACGTGTCTCCCGCCGCCCAGCCCCACTAGTAGGGCAGGAGAAAGCTGGGCGTGCTCCACGGCTACCTCTCTCGCCCTTCTCGGCAGGAGAAACATCGTTGAGGTAGGGAGAGTGTTTAGCTGGCCAGGTTTAATTTCTCTTACATCACCCCTTAAAAATGCACTCTACGGCCGGTCATTTGCCTGCAGAAGGAAACCAGCCACCCCCTCCCCATTCTGTACGGATCCGGGGATGCAGTAACTGTTCAGACAGTGGACGATTTTCTCACGTCTGTGAGTCTCCCTGTGTTCTGCTGCGTAGAGGAAATGCCAGCCTTTACCCTCATCTACTGAACATTTGCATGGCACCCCTCCCCCCTCTTTCACTGCCCTTGAATGACTTCACTAATAAATAACTGAATAAATCACAAGGGTAATAATCAGCCAGATTCAGGCCTGTGAGCAGGGATTTTCAGCATTCATTACACCCAGTAAAAGAGCAGTTTGCAGGACTTTTTGTGTTTAGCAAAGTGATGCTCAAGGTGAAGTGACTTCCCTTCAGCAATGTATGAGGTCTTGCACTGGACGGATCAAATATCGTTTTATTGTTCATAAAACAAGAGAACCCACAGTCCATCAAACAAGTTAAAAAGAAACCAAAATACTCTATAAGGATTTGGAGATCATGGTACTACTGGGAAAAATCCCTATTTTTCCTTTGAATTGGAACTAAGAATTTGTTGTGTCAGTGGAAGTTGGTGGAATTTTTGTAAATTCCTCTGAGGCTAATAAACTACAGCTGTTAATCAGCACTATAATAGTTCAATACATCTTCCAACTTATGTCTTATGTTTATGAGAACATTTTGGATACACCTTTACTTGCAGATGGGTGGAAATTTTAGTGCACATTTCAAAGACAGGTTTAAGAGCAAAGGTCCTTATTCAGTAATGATTTATGCATATATGCTTGCCTTTACACAGTACAAAATATATTTAATTATCACACTGGGACTACTTGAAATTGGTGAAATTAAGTACATGTGTAACCTTTGCTGAATGAGGATCTGAGCTCTGTTGATGCCATTTTAAAAGACTAGACACATTTTTCCAGTTAAAGATTTTATGCATGAAATGAAAGGAAACCAAAATGGCATTCAAAACTAAAAGAAGACAGAGATTATGGAAAAAGCTGTAATTTTTTTTTTTTTGTGAATGCATTACTGCTGCTAGTTTTTACAGGGAAGCTAAGGACTTTCACATGGATTAAAATAATCAGTTCAAACCTATTTGTAGTATGTGCGATATTTAGTACATATGTGGGGAATGTACATCATGTTGAAGAATAAGACTTTTGAGAATGAGAGAAACATTTCTGATGTGGGGTTATTCCTAACGTCTTCCAAATTATTCTTGTGGTGCTTTGTTTTTGTTGGTGTGTTATGTTTGTTTTGTTCTTTGATTTTGTGGTGTTTGTTCGGGTTTGTTTCTTTGGTTTTGCTGTGGTTTTTTTATGCTTCTTGTTTTGTTTGTGGTGGTGTCCTTTTCATCCTGCATCAGGCAGTGCCAAATGGTAGATGTGAGAAAAGATGAACTGCTGAACTGAGCTAGCATTTCTTATTAATTTGCACACATTCAGAAAAGTAAAATACATTTTAGACTTACATGCCATTATCTATTTTGGAATGCCAAACTAATTCAGATGAAAGCCAACTGCTATTGCTTGTAGAATAGCTGCTGCAGCTTTTCAAAGTCTATGTTGCTCTGGGTGCATTCATTCAGGCAACTATTCATAACATATTGCTAAATACTCTTCTCAAAGTTTGAAGTTTATACATTAGTAGTAAGGAACCTGTGTATATGAAGCGGGAATCCCTAGATGAGGTGCTCTTAGGCCCACAAGTAGATACTAGGTAATTTCAGTATCTACATAACAAATATTATTAGTTTTAGTGGATTGTAATAGTATAGAACATCACTGAATCATAAAATGCTTAGAATGGTTGTAATGGACCTTAAATCTCATCTAGTTCCAAACCCCCTGCCATGGACAGCTTCTCTGGGCAACCTGTGCCAGTGCCACACCACCCTCACAGTAAAGAATTTCTTCCTAATACCTAATCTGAATCTGCCCTCTTTCTCTTTAAATCCACTACCCCTTGCCCTATCCCTACATGCCTTTGCAAAAAGTCCCTCTCTAGATTTCTTGTAGTCCCTGTTTAGGTATTGCAAGCTCCTGTAGGGTCTGCTCTGGAGCCTTCTCCAAGCTCTCTCAACCTGTCTTCCTAGGAGAGGTGATCCAGCCCTCTGGTCATCTCTGAGGCCCTCCCCTGGACTTGCTGCTCATTAGGAATAATGAAAAATAAAACAAAAAGATAAGATTAGTTTAAAGTCTTAGTGCTATAAATTAAACATGATTTGTCATTTTGAACTTTGCCTCCCAATTCAGTTTCAGTGAGGTACTGAAGAAAGCATGTTGTAGAATAAGTATGCCGGTAATTCCGTGGAATCTGATAGAACTATTTGTGGTTAAAGATTAAATTAAAGACTTTGAAAGATTAGACTTTGAAACAACAACAGAAATTTAAGATAGCATGAAGATCCAATTCTCTCTTCAAGAGGGCATTATTCCCCCAAAAAACCTGTGGAAATGTGTTCTGTCCCAAAGGTGAGGGTGAAGGAACAGGAACCAGAGCTTTGCAAGTATTTTCAATGACAGGCAGTCTTCTAATGTGACTATATTGCACATATTCTAATGTGACTATAATGCACATAGAACTCATTTTCCATGGAAATTGTTCCTCTATTCTTACGGAGGGTATGAGCAATTTTGATTCATTTTGATTGTGAGGTAAAATGGTTCTCCAGCCTGCAGCACAAAAGAGCAATGAGTAATGCAAGACTTTGACTTCAAATAGCCAGAAGCATGCTTAACTTACTTCCATTAAAGGAATAGTATGACAACAATAATTGCAAGAGAGACGTAACATGTTTCTGCAATGTTCATTGTTATTACACTGTATTATGCACTGCATGGAAAATACTGCAGAGTTTGTTCATATATCTTCTAAGTGAAGATTTATCAGTGAAAGCTCTTATTTTCATCTTTGATGGTTCACATTGCACTGTAGATTAGTGATAATTTACATTTTTTCTTACACTTGCTTATTCACAGTCTCCAAGATGTCTTTCACCTTGATTACTCTGTTGTTCATTTTCATAGTCTCCATGTTTTCCTGTCTGATTCCACAACCATGCTAGAATTCATTTGGCAGTACTTGTGGGGCTGTAGTCTTATTTTTATTATGTCTGAGATACTCAAGGGCTCCTTCTTCAAGTACCAGAACTAAGACCTAGCAGGATTTGATATGGTTCCAGTAATAGTCTATGCATAAATCTTTTCATGTTTTACAGCTCAGCTTTTAGCTGATACTTGATATTCTTGGAGAATGCCCATGTTTCTGCTCCATCTGTATTAACCAGTGGCACAAATGTGCCAAAAATCCTTTTTACTATACAATGGAATCTTCATAAAAAAATCGTTTTGCAGCCAGTGTTAATTTAATTAATGTTGGCAGAAAACATTATGAAAAATACCCTTTATGTTCTGTGTTAAATTTGTTCTCTGCAATATCTTTTGTGTCTTCTTTGTTGGTCTTTTTTGGATTATGTGCCAACTATCGTAAAGTAGTTATGAACCAAATTAAGACACAGTCTGTGTTCTTACTGAAATAAAATAGTCTGATTTTCGTCCTTAGCAGATTTCAAGTATCTCACATCCTCAGTCATGCTGCTTTTCTTTCCTTATTTTCTCTGGATGCATTTTTTTCAGTATTCACCCTAAGTTGGTAGAGATCAAAACCAGCTGTATCACAAAAGTACAGGAAGACTTCGAAGAGATTAATTTGTATGCCGTAATTTACTGTTATAACTCTTCCACCAATCTCTTTATTTTATGGTTGTTGCTTTATACTCATGTAGAAGGAATTTTATATTAGAATAGAATTTAAGATTCCTGCAGATGATACCTCTACTCTTTTCATAATATTTTAGGCTCTTGCTATTTTTTTGAGCCAGCTCCTTGCAATTCAGTTTTCTCCTGCAGCATGAGGAGATTGTCTACTTGCTTATTTACTTGCCTATTTATCTATTTACTATGTCAACAAAACATCTTTGAGCCCTGTAATGTATTTCCATACTTTAACATTAATATGTATTTCTTCAAAGTATACGTTATAAATAAAGCTAGAAAAAAAACACAGTCTGTTCCACCTGCATGAGATACTGATCTCTCTCTGCCGTGAGTATTACAGCCCTTTTTCAGTATTTTGTAGCTCCAGCACTGAAGTCATTGGAGCTATAGCATTGAGTCTGAGGAGAATGGAACTCATAACTGCAAGTTTGGGAGATGAAAGAAATAAATTAATATTTTATTGTACAAAATCAAGGGGCTGAACTGGAAATTGAAATCTGTTTATAAGGTTTTTGACTAAAGGTATACATAACATTCCAGCTTGGGATGTTGGTCCTTGCATTAGCTCCACTGCGTTATAGAACTGAAATTATTTTAAATGAGGTGAGAATTTAGGGTTGGAGGATTAATAGATTCTTATTGTAACCTCCAGCTTTCAGCACTCCACCCAGGCTTTGTCTTATTACAGCTTCTTAACAATTGTCTTTCTTTTAACATGCTTCTCCTGATATGTTGCATAACCAATATTATTTATTGTTCAGATAGATTTAAACTATGAAACTGTATAAAAGAATAACTTACTGTGAGCGTGCTGTGGAGGGAGACTGGTATATGACAGTAATTTCTCAAAATAATGACATAGTCTGCAGAGTTTTACATTGTATTGCATTGCACTGCATTCATTGCCTTCACAGCTTGTCTGCATAGCATAATTACTTATTGCTGTTTGGTTACAGAAAAAGGGTAGTTGTGACTGCAATAACCAGGGTGAAAATTCTTGGCCTAGTCTTTTTTTCTCTTCTACATAGATAAAATCATTAACTCTCCCATTTTTCCTTGATGCATGCACACATTCCTCTTCCATTTCTATTATTTTGCTCAGATAGAACAAAAGCAACATGTAAATATAGATCATGGCCCAGAATTTCTTTAATATTCATGATACAAAAAAAATAAAAATAAAAAAAATCTTGATTTTTTTTTTTTTGCTGCAGGAACATGAGCCTGGTCATGATGCCAGTGTATGTTTTACGGCATGGATTAACGAAACCCCCAAAAAACAACAAACCAAGCCAACCTCCCCAAAACCTCAAACAGCACATTGCTACTTTTTTAGTGAATGTTGCAAACCAGACTACTGCTGGGATTCCAGCTTCTGCAGATTGCTATAACTCTTTGTTTCAGGGGTGCTGTGGTAATTTTTACCTACTAAAACCTGTGCTCCAGATCCCACTGCTCCACCTGCCTGTCAGTATGAATAATCTGGGTTTGTGGTTTCAAACCCTTTAATGGTTTTATCTGAGTGGTTAGATCCCTCTGGTAAGAAGACAGTCCTTCTATATGAAGCCCATATTAGTTTTATTATCCCATATTGGGTTTTCCAGAAGCAAGATGATTATGAAACGTATGCATGAGTCTGAAATCCAGCCTTATTTTCAAGCCTAGGTATTTTAGTGTGAGACACAGGTATAGATGTCTCTAGCCATCTGCAGGCTAGAGTCCATTTAATATGCTGCCTACTCAGGTTACCACATCCGAACAGCCTTCAGGTATGCAGAAAGAGGGCTTTAAATGTGACTGAATTGTTCTGGTGCTCTGGATTCACTCACTCATTTTAGGTTAGTTCACTTACATAGTAGAGTTCTGAGCATCATACGGAACGCATGTGGTCCTAGGACAAGGAACTGTTGTACCACCACCACGATGACAATTTAGCCATCTTGTCAAACTGCTCAAGAGCTGGGACATTTCCCTTGTGGTGTAAGACATTATGATTCTCTCCAGATTCACAATATGAAGGGAAATGGATCCAATGAATGCTGTTAACATCAAGCTATTACAGGAAAGGCAGACAGTTTTTAGTTCCACCCATGCCTTAAAGGAACTGGTGGCAATTGCATTTTGTGAGGAAATCAATCCTATCAATTTGTGCTAAGTGTGGTCTGAGTGTTTACAGGATCTGCTCTTAGTAAAATTGAGGGGAAATATCTGGTCTGGAGATCAGACACCAAACTGCTTTGAAGCACAGTTCTAGCCATGCAAAACAGAAATATTAAATATCTGCAGAACCTTATGGGCTGAAACATGTTAGCACCCAAACAGAATAGCTATGGCCAAGTATAAAGAAGAGGTGAAAAAAGAATTTTCGTATCAGAATTTTGGATTTAAGTACCCAGTTTGATTTAGGATTTTCTTCACTAGTACTAGTGGACCTAGGTCATGGGGCAAACGTATCTTTGAGTTTCATTTAAAAAGAGAGATTTATTACAATATTTTAATCAAATAGTGGCAATATTTGGTGATACAAACATTAAGAAGCCGTGTTTCATTTCTGTAAAATGATCCATGGGTATAACCAATGTAACTAGAACTTCCTAGAAATTGTTTATATAGTCAAAATGAAAGAGGAAGTTCTGCTCTGACAATACAAGTTTGTGATGAGTAGTTTTTTCTTAGTCTGAAAACCCATCTTCTTTGAAATACAACAAAGCTGCTCATGCTATCTTGTTCTTCTTTGTAGCTTACTAGCAACAGAGGTAGAGATTAATAGAAGTTATACTATACATGTACCATTGTTATGCCGTTTCTGTGATATCCAAATACTTTCTATTTGCTGTAAAAGTATAATCTGAAAAAGAAAGAAAGATATTTCCTCTAGCTTGCAGGAAACTGTAACAGGTTTTAGAGACGAGAACTAACTCAAAACACAAGGGGTAAGAGGAAAATTATCTCTTAGGTAGAAATTTTCAAAATGGATGGTTACAACTGTCATAAACCAGGAATCCCATGAACAGATGTTCTGCTTCAGGTTAGTGTTGACTCAGATGATACAACATTAATAGATGCAGGTTCAGTGTGACCTGGCTTTTGTACATAGGTGGGACTAAAAATTAGTATCTTATTTCATACACAGTTGTAAGGTGTAAAGAAAAAAAAATTTACAGATCTTAAAGATACTCTCCAGTGTAACAACCATGAAAAAATCGACCTGTTTCTCCATAGTATGTAATATGCTTTCTATTTAAAAAAAAAAATTGTCACTTTAATCAAATATGGTTTATTAAAGCAGAGTCCAAGCATCAAGTCATCACGGTGGGGTTGTTAAAATAACTAACATATCTGCCAGACGCCAGGTTAATTTTATTAATAATAGTATGCTTATTGGTGAGACAGTGGATATGACTGTTATGCCTGGATTAATTTGCATTTACTGTCTATGAAAATTGTCTATGGCTCTAATGTAAGGTCTTGTGTTAGCAGGACATACTGTAGTTTTTACTGCAAGAACAGCATTTGTTTGCTTTGATGAGTTCTGTTATTAAAGAGATGAGTACTCTCATAAAGTGACATGAGTGGTTATATCCTTGATCATGTTTGTTCTCATTCCCATTTCCTTTCCTATTTAAAGTCTCATGGCCTTTCATGAATGTATTTTACTCAGCCGGGGCAGAATACAGATCTCACATTTTTACAGATGCTGCCTCAGTTCTCAGCTAAGTCATGGTTGCTGTGAAGCTGATTGAAAAGGCTAGGAGAAAAATATTTTTGGTAGGTCTTTGCTGAGATTTTGAAGTATTCTGCAAATGAGACTTTTTTCTAGAAACAGGTCAAAGTTGATATGTCACCAGATTGTCCAGCCCACTTTGTAAGCTGATTTGGAGCCAGCCATCACAAAGCTTCAGGAGCTGTATCTTGTATATTCCAGTTTCCAGGTTTATAATTTCTTGAATGACATACCTTCTTGGAGGCCTATAAAATCTAGGTGGTGAATTTTAACAAAAACAAATTGTACAGGATAAGTGGATTACATTGTCAATACTGTAACAATTTCTGTAACTCATGTAGCACATGGAATCATTTTATAGCTAGATTTATAGTTGCATTTAGACTAGGTATATTGTTGTGTTTGAGCTGTGTAGCCAGCTAGTACTTAGAGCAGCATGGAAACCCTCCTAAAAGGTAAGTTAAAGAAAGGAGTACAGAAAGATGACAATTTAGATCACAGTGATCATCATGCTGCTGTACCTTGTAGTCAAAATATCTAACATTAAATGGCCACCTTAGCTGCAGCTATGGCAACAAAATTCAGAGTAGGGATCACAGTGCTGATTCAGCGCTGTGTTTCATGTGGGAAATAGCAAAGCTGCGGCGAAGAGGGCCTTGAAATGTCACAGGAATTCTAGCTGTCAGAACAAAGTTACTTAAACTAAACGAGAAAGAAACTTTGAGAGCAAATTTTTTTGTTACTGTTATTAGTCATATGTACAATGCTGAAGGGATTTGTGCACCTGGGTACATAGTAGTAGGATAGGTACCCAGGGAGATTATCTAAAAAGCGTGAGTTTTCCAGTTAATGAACCCCTGTTTGCTCTTTGAAATTTTGTATGTGGTATAGGTGTGTGTTCTTTTTTGTGAACCAATAAAGCCATGAATTAACATCAAGACATTCTGAAATTTGTGATTTTTCTCTTTATTTTTTTTTTTTTGTTACTGACTTTTCCAAAATTTGTCTGCATACAGGGCTTGATTAGCAAATTAGCAAGGGATTGTTTTATGAATCAGATTGATAGTAAATTTATGCATTTAGTTGAATTAAAATTAGAGCAATAGTATAATAACGTAAGATGTATAATGATACAAGCACTGTAATGATAACATTATATAATGACTGGCTTCTTATAATTCAATTTAACCCTTATCAATACATTATATTAGATTAAATCTTTAAATTTTTTTAGTACTGCTTGAATTTCAGAGACTATTTGATAGGAAAAAAAAAATTTAAAATGTAAGCAAATGTTCAGTTTAGTGGCACCATACCTGTAGCAGCCTTTCCTGTTGTTCTAGACATACCTGGCCAGGCTCAATTCTAACTGGGCCTTAGCTTTCTTGACCTCATACTTAGCTTCCCAGACAATACCCCTGTATTCCTCCCACACACCTTGTCCCTGATTCCACCTTCTGCGAGATTTTTTTTTTCCTTCTGAATTTTGTCAGCAGCTCCTTGTCCATCCATGGAAGCCCCTTGGCATTTTTGCTCCATTTTCTTCTTGTTGGGATGCAACACTCCTGAGCTTGGAACAGGTGATTCTTGAATATCAGCCAGAAGTCTTGGCACCCCTGCCCTCTAAGGCTCTATCCTATGGGACTCTACTAAACAGGTTCCTGAAGAGGTACTGAGCATGAGCTGGCAGCGTGTGCTGTGTGTGCTCACAACGCAGAATGCCAGCTTCATCCTGGGCTGCATCAAAAAGAGCGTGACCAGCAGGTCAAAGGAGGTGATTCTGCCCCTCTACTTTGCTCTACTGAGACCTCACTTGGAATATTGTGTACAGTTCTGGTGTCCTCAACATAAAAAGGACATGCAACTGTCAGAACAAGTCCAGAGGAGGGACATGAGGATAATCAGGGGACTGAAGCACCTCCTGTATGAAGATAGGCTGAGAAAGTTGGTGCTGTTCAGCCTGGAGAAGAGAAGGCTGTATGGAGACCTCATAGCAGCCTCCCAGTATCTGAATGGGGCCTATAGGGATGCTGGGGATGGACTCTTCATTCACTGTAATGATAGGACAAGGGGTAATGTGTTAAAACTTAAACAGGGGAAGTTTAGATTGGGTATAAGGAAGGAGTTATTTACTGTAAGGGTGGTGAGGCACTGGACTGGGTTGCCCAGGGAAGTTGTGAATGCTCCATCCCTGGCAGTGTTCAAGTCCAGGCTGGACAGAGCCTTGGGTGACATGGTTTAATGGGAGTTTGTCCCTGCCCATGGCAGGGTGGTTGGAACTAGATGATCTTGAGGTCATTTCCAACCCTAACTATTTTATGATTCTATGATCTTAAGTTCCTTTCCAACCCTAGCTGTTCTATGATTCTATGACAAACATCATCACAGCAGTAGCAGGTGTTAATGTTGACCACTTCAATGTCTCTTTAATGAGCTGAGTACTACAGGATGTCTACTCATGATCCACTAATCTAATAATGGCTATGCCAAGTGGTTCTTTTCAGAGCTGGAATTTTTGAGCCTGTCCCACCAGAGCTGTGCAGACTGTTATGGCAACAGCTGGTCAATGCAGCTGGTCATGGTTTATTGCCATGGAAAAGGTGGCCTGTGCCACACTGTCTTACTGGCTGTTTCTCTTGATCAGGCTTGAAGGGTAATCAGAAATACTGGGAAACTGATGTAATCCTACCAACACATTAACTCAGGGAAAACTCAGTCCCAAACATTAAAACAGGAATGGCTCTATGTAAACAGGAATGGCTCTATGTAGAGTCAAGCAGTTGCATCAGCTTGTGAGGGCCAGGGCTGCCAGAAGAGAGGTCTGAGGAGAACAGTGCACCGCATGGGTGGGAGCTGGGAGGTGACAGAGGGAAGAAGTCTTCCTTTGCCTCTTCTGTTCTGCCTGCCTCTGAGCACCAGGGCCTGTTGCACACAGCGAACATCACACCGACAAGGTGCGCTGAAGCCAGGAGCCATCTCACACACAGCCCCTAGCAGGGGCCTCGGTGTCACTCCTGTCCCTGTAGTTGCCAAGGCACGTCCGCTTTCCTTCAGTTCCTGCCTGCCCTCTCCAGCCACGAAGAGTAAACTCTGGTCAAGACTTCATCCAGCCTCGAGCTTAACCTACCACTCCTCAGCCCAGATACCCGGAGACCAACAGCAGGCCACGGGGTCCTGCTTCACCGATAAACCTCCCTCCCTCCGAGTGGTGGTTCTGGAAGAGCTGTGTGGCACGGAAGGGCGGTGGGACAGATCCAATACCGGGCAGTCAGCCGAAGGGGAGCCGCTCCCCGCGCTGCGGCCCGGAGTCGCAGCCCTCACTGAGCCTGAGACGGCAGCCGGCATGCAGCGATACTGACATCACTGGGGTTCCCGACTGAGGGACGGCGGGAAACGACCATTTCCGACCCGCAGTACGAAGAGGCAGCAACGCTGCCGGCCGCCCTCCCGCTGCTCCCC
>JBAFWW010055100.1:0-18120 GCA_036873685.1 Agapornis canus
GGGAGATGCTCCAGTCCCCTGATCATCCTCGTGGCCCTCCTCTGGACTTGTTCCCACAGTTCCATGTCCTTTTTATGTTGGGAACACCAGAACTGCACACAATGCTCCAGGTGAGGTCTCAATAAAAGAGAAGAGGAAGAGTGCCGTACTTTGAAGGACAGTTACTGAAATAAAGTATCTGGATAAAGCATAGCCTGTTACAGAAATGATTTCATTACTATGGGTAAAATGCATACCTCATTTTACCACCAGATCTACTTGATGATCCCCTTGTCCTCCCCCTTTGAAGTTGCACAGTTTTTCCTCCTCACCTAAAACTTTAGTAAGATAAGCTTTGCATTTCCATCTCTGTTTATATGAGAAACTTGGTAATGAACATGCCTTCAAATAACAAACGTCAGCCTTGAAATCAAGCTTTGCTTTGTAGGCCTGAGCTTAGAATCAGAGCAATCTTTGTCAGAGGGGACCTTTCACAAGTCACCTTTTGCCATGCTCTGTTCCAGATGTCCTCCCAGGGTGATGGGGTACTTTCATGGATACCACCAGCTTGGAGAAGGAGGTCTTGCCTGGCAGGAAGCACATGTGGAGCAATGGCAGAACGAGGTGCCCAGATACCAGGGCTGCGCATCTGCAGCAGCCAAAGGAGAAAGCTGTGGCTGTACTAACACTCATGAAAGAATTTCCTATCCATAGTGCACTGCATGCAGGGTAAATAATAGTGAAGAATTAGACCTAGAGAAATAAGAAAATAATTCAAAGTTACAAGTCCTATTTTCTCAATTTGCTCTATCTGATGCAATAGTTTCCAGGGGAGGTAAGCTTACCCCTGTGTGCTCACAAAAAGCAGTTCTGCATGCATGGGAAGTAAATCCTAACTGGCCTCCATCACAGGAACAAGAGTTTACATGGTTTGCCCAGAGTCTGTCCATGAGTTTGTGGTGAGCAACGTAATAGTTGTTCCCTGATTTTAACCACTGCTACAATTTTACCCAAGACAGCAGCTCTTTTAATCTCTTTTAGCTATTTGAGGTTAACAAATGCCTCAGAAAAACAGCAACCAACTTGTATTAAGCTCAGGTCTTTGGGAACACTTCAGCAAGCTATCTAAACCACCTGTTTCCTATAGAAGACAAGATCTGTGTATCTAGCTCCAAGCACAGCAATCTCTCAAGCTTGATGGCGGATGGTAGGCACCAAATAGAAATCAGAGATGTTTCTAGTTAGAAAGAGGCTTCTGCAGGAAAATTGCCTTGCTAACTGGCAGCAGGGTGCTGCCTTCCCCAAGCACACAGAAAGAAGGAGCTGGAGACTGGTAAGGATGAGCATTCACAAGCAAAGCCATAAGCAACAGTGGAAAAAATACATGAAGCTACAGGGGGAATGAACCTTTAAGAGCTTAAGAAAGGAAAGAAAACTGGAAGCAGTCATCAAAACTTATGCTGGACACTAGAATTCGTGGTCTCCAGGGAATGTTTCGCTCCTTCCTTCTGCCCCCAAGGGCATTAACGTGGACTTAGATAAAAACTGGTTCTCAAACACCTTTTGTCTGGCACATTCATTTTAGCAAAACTACCTTTAACTGTGCTGAAGCCTGAAGTCTGTGCTTCTCATCACTAACACACACCTATCCTTAAATGACTATTAAGAGCCAGGAGTGGATGAACATTAGAGGAAAACACAAAACAAAACAAAATCAATGTACAAATTAATTTTATTTGCATGGACATTTTGTATTTTTTATACTGTGCTATTTGCCACTCAGCAAAATAGCTGTCTCAGCTAAAAAAACCCCTCAAAACAGCATGGATAACGTGTGTGGGGTCCTCCTACTTGCTTCTTGTGGCCAACATTTTTACTTTAGAGAAAAATTATTGAACCCTCCTTGGGTAACAGCCAGAGGCTCTTACCCTTAAGCTGCTATGGATTATTACAAGGCAAGGTTGAAACTATAGGCTTTCACATGGCATTTGAAAAGTAGGTGGTGAGTCAGAAAGGCAGCAAGACACAGGCAGGCAGAAGAAACAGGGTCAGAGAGAAGGCCAGTTCTAGCTGAACAGAGGAGAGCAAAGGGAGGGAAGATATTAAGGAGACTAGAGCTAGCCCAAGAAACACTGGGGAGAGGTCTACAAACAAGAAGGGCAGTTTTGAATGGCATCAGGGAATAATGGGCCTATTTGAAGTGGGGTCTATTGAGTCTGTGCTTCTATTATGTAGGAGACCCTGGGTGGGAGAACTGCCCTGGGACTGTAGAGGAAGAAATAGTGCCAAAGTGAAACATGCGATGAACCACCAGACAAAACTGCAATGTAAGGGATCAACAAGCATTAGGCATCTGCTGCTGATCTCCAATTGCCTTGGCTCCTAACACCATCCAGGAAATAAAAGGGCAAAACAGGGAGCAGCTCTTCCGAAGAGAAGTTTGTAGCCAATCAGAAATGAAGTCTGAACTCCAGATGTTTAGGTAGGTCGTAGGATTATCCTGCTCTAAAAAGGCAGATGGATGACAGGAGGCCAGAGAGCAGCAAGGGCAACAGGACAACAGAAAATGCAGGCATTTCTGCTTAGCTCCTGTGCTGACACCAAGGTTCTCTTTGCTAAGAATGGCAGAGAAGGTGGGATGGAGAAATTTAAATCAGTATTTCCTAGCTAAATATCATCCAAAAGGGATCTAATAAAATGACACAAATTATTAGCTTATCAGCATAGAGAAGATCTAACCCAAAAAAGAGAATCGGCATCTGGGTGTGGAAAAGAAGCAAACCAGGCAATTGGACAGGCAGGGCCACAACTTATCACAGATGATGGATGGTCAAAACCTGCACTGACAAAGAGCATGACAATGAGGGGAAACCATGAAGAAGAGAAAATGGAAGGAAGATGCCTGTCCAAGAACAGATAGCATCTGATGTGGCCAGACAGAAGCCAAACTGTATGCAGAATATACATATGTGTGTACTATATACCTTAGACTTCTAAATGGCCACATCTGAAGACATTGCTGTAAATGATGCACTTCTTTATGTTGAGGTACCTGAGGGCTTTGGGAATGTTTGTTTTTAGATACATGTTTGTTTTTAGATACATTATCTTAAAATCCATGTAACAACACCAAGAAAATCAAATGCTCACAAGTATGGAACAATCAAAAGCATGTTATATTTTGAGTACTAAAGCAGGGACATGATGAGGGTGTTTCATTGGACATCACCAGAAATACTGTATAAGCCAGAAGCAGACACCTGAGGAATATCAGCTATTCCCCCAGCCTGACATGACTGACACTCTGGCAAGGTTCATTTACATTTTAGAGACTTAGAAAAACAATCAGATTTTTCTTCCTTCACTGATGTTCAAGGAGCACTTTACTAGCAAACATCTTTCCGAGTGTGCAACCAGGGAGGAAAATCCAGTGGTTTTGTTATTGAGCAGGATTAGCAGCCTAGATTCAGGTTAAAGTGATACAGAAGGGCATTAACTAGTTGTAAATTACTTAATTCCCTGCAAACAGTATGATTTAATGTGCTGGTAATTAAAATATTTAAGAACTCACTGTAACAAATTTTGAAAACAAACCAGAAGAAGCAATGTAAACAAAATATCATTTTACAAACCAAATGGAATCACTTAAAATCCAATGTAATTCCATGTTCCAATAAAAATAAATATATATACAGGTGTCAGGTTAAGATTGTCAAGATCACTCCCAAGATACCATCTAAAAATGAATCAAGAAGTTAACATTAATCCCTCTTGTACTCATTCTTACCTTCTGGGACAGGCAATATAATTTCCTGTGCAGCACCTACCTCTAAAACCAATGGCACACTAAATGGAGAAATAAGAGAGTCACCAAAAATGCTTCGGTGAAAGCTCACCAGGAATATCTCTGCAGGACAGCAGGGCAGCCCTACCAATATATTCTGTTCTAAGTTTTTACTCAGCATTCCTACAAGCTAGGAGATTTTCTTTGCTGTATTTTTCTTACCTGTTGATAGACATCTCAGTATGGCACATAGAGGTTGAAGGAATGTGTGCTGTGTAACATGACAATGCTCAGCAGCCTTGGCCCTCTTACTGACAAGCTCTTTTGGCAAAAGGTTATTCTTGCTCTTCCCCAATAGCTTCTATTGATACAGAATTACATAAAAATTACATACTTTACAGGCTATAATTCTTTGCCTCTTAAGTTTAAATTCATTTTTCCATGTTCATTAGTTTCTTAGTCCTGAGAATATTTTAAGTACTCCTTGAATGTGGTGTGGGTAGTTAAGCAGTGCTTAACTGCTCACAAAGACATTAAGTACTAATAATTCAAAGCCAGCTGCCTGAAACAGACTGATGTATACCTCCAAACAGACTGATTCCTCCACCTGGAAATAGTTTCTTTATAGAAGTTGTCATTTGTACATTACAGCTTTGTGTCTCCTCTTCCATTCAGCTCCCTCAACACAGCTAACTAGCTAACTTGAGGAGAAAGGGAGAAATTAACAGCTCTTCTTTTAACTTACTGGTATTTCTCTGTAATTTCTGAGTCTTCAGGGTTTTCACTTGGGAGATATGCCCTTGGTCACAGTTTTGACTCCATGCATCAGTTACACTATTGCACGTCATGTTCACTTCAGGCTTCACTTTCCCCCAGCATACTCTGTACTGTACTAGTGGTCCTGGTATACTGTTCAGGAAATATTTTCATCTATATATAAATATCATCTCCTGAGATGACATCTCACAACCATTCAGCACAAAGAGGTGCTCAGCATCTGGATAACATACAAATGGGGAGTTTCAAACTGTAGGTTTCAAACTCTAGCGGCTTTAGAAAGACTATTTTCTGAGCACAAGCCAACACCAGGTTATTTGCAGTGTGGTTAAGTTAGTTATTCCTCCAGGATTTACTTTAGTTCCCAAGCTAATGGAGGTGAGCAGCAGATTGGCAGAGATCAATGCTAGTAAAAGAGATAGGAATGTTTCCTAGGTGATCTAATAAAGCTAGAATAAACTCATATGATCAGCAATATGGGGATATCACTAAGCTGTTGTTCTGCATTCTTTCAAATGTCTCATCTTCCAGAGGTCAATTTTTCATCTATCAGTTCTTAAAACCCAAAAGGTCTTGATATGATATTGTGGTTAAACTCAGGACTGTATTTTGAAATGCCTTAAATTTGACATTTAAGGTGCAAAGGAGAAGACACTGCACTTTCAGCTACTTGCCTCTTAGAATCATAGAATAGTTAGGGTTGGAAAGGACCTAAAGATCGTCTAGTTCCAACCCTCCTGCCATAAGCAAGGACACCTCACACTAAGCCATGTCACCCAAGGCTTCGTCCAGTTCATAACTATTATTTCTGTCGATGGAAAGGTCCAGGCAGCTGTTTGCTCCTAAGAAGTTTTTGTGTTTCCCTGAATACTGCAGTAAGCATCTCCCAGAGCACTCTGAAGGAGGGAGTCAACATACACCACTTCCTCTGTGGAATTTCAGACACCAAGGTGAATGAACAGGGTAGCATAGCCTGGGTTCTCTCTTCAGTTTTCTCCTCCTCTACTAACAAGTGGCTACAAAAAGCAGAGATACCAGGGATGCTGCCAGAGCAAAACTGCAGTCATCCTGACTATGAAACTGTTGAGAGGACAGAACTTTCTATTCCACCACCTTCCCCAGGCTAACCAACACATCATGGTTTTTGAAGCAGGAAATTTGCCACAGGTTTCTCCGCAGTCCTTACAGTCATTGGCAATTCTCACATGGGTACGAGATTCTCTGCAGATCAAGGATCAAACTAAAGGGTCAGCATAAAAAAATAATATATTACCTTCATGAAAGGATCTTGAAGAGCTCTTCAAAGGAAGATTAAACCCAAATATTATTTTATGTACTTACTACAGAAATGAGCACTGCAGTCAACTAAATGCCACCTCTTAACCAGCTGGGCAGAAAGCCAGAGGGGCAAGAGGGTGTCAGATGGAATTTAGGACAGGGAGGCAGGAAACACCAAGAGGAAACACCAGCAGCAGCTGTGGAAGCAAAAGAATGGGCAGAGGCTCAAAGACAAATAATAACAGGCAGAGCAGGAGCAGTAGCAGATGTCAGACTAATGCCTTCTGAAGGGGCATGGGATAGGATTTGTGAAGAAAGGGAATTTTTTAACTACTTTAATTATTTGAAAAAGGATTCTTTCCCAAACCCTTTGAAACACTGTTATTCTGGATTAGCCTGTGAGGAAACAGACTCAACTGAGCATCTACCCAACATGCGCGATGCCCATGAGAAGCACTGTTGCTGATTCTAGTTTCATGTATGGGTTTGAATTCTCCTAGTGGTCTGTGGAGATGTTACAAATAATTCTGGAAATCAGTTTGATAGAGGGATCCCCTATTTCTCAGGTAGTGTTTTTATTGATTTACTGATGGTTTTCTGGATTTTCTTTAGGGCTCTGTTAAATAAAACTGTCAGGGAGAAGGAGGAAGTTCTCTTTCAGAAGATGCTGTAATTCGACTTTTGTCAGGACTGTAATCTACAGGCTAGTTGATATATTTTCAATCTACTGATCACATCCATCAGTTGATTGATTCACTAGTGAGAAGAAGCACTTGTATCACAACAAACTGTATTATGGTGATGTTCATCACCAAGTTCTGTCATTCCTGAGAAACTTTTCCACACAGTGTAAGAGGCACTTGGCAGAGAGGATACTATACTCACTTAACCCCATTTATCTAATGCTAAATCAACCAATTACCCTCAAAAAACATCAAAAGAGGAAAGTCCACCTGCCCAACTTCAAACAAGTTGGGTGAAAAAGGACCTGAGTGTGCTGATAGACGGACCTGACCATGAACCAGCTAGTGCCCAGGCAGCCAAGAAGACCAACAGCATCGTGGCCTGTATCAGCAATAGTGTGACAAGCAGGGCCAGGGCAGTGATGGAGCCCTTGTACTGGGCACTGGTGAGGCTGCATCTCGAATCCTGTGTTCAGTTCTGGGCCCCTCACTATCAGAGAGACATTGAGGTGCTGGAGCAGGGCCAGAGGAGGGCAATGGAGCTGGAGCAGGGCCTGGAGCACAAGTGGGATGGGGAGCGGCTGAGGGACCTGAGAGGGGTTTAGTCTGGAGAAGAGAAGGCTCAGGGGGCACTTTATCACTCCCTACAACTGCCTAAAAGGAGGATGGAGCCAGGAGGGGACTGGGCTCTGCCCCAAGGAACAAGGGATGGGGACAAGAGGAAACAGCCTCAAGCTGCACCAGTGGGTGTTTAGACTGGATATTGGGTTGTCAAGCACTGGAAGAGGCTGCCCAGGGCAGTGGTGGAGTCACTGTCCCTAGACAAGGCCCTTAGTGCCATGGTTTAGTGGTGAGGTAAAGCTTGAACTTAATGATCTTAAAGGTCTTTTCGAGCCTCGCTGGTTCTGTGATTGTATGAGTTCTTTCTGTGGAAGCACTAAACACGTGAGCAATAGATCCCTGTGATCAGTAGGGGAAAAGGAAAGTTTACTTTTCCTTGGCACTGCAGAATCATTTGTGTTGTCCCACCATGGATGCTCTGTGCTAGCAACCCTGGCTATAAATAGAGAGTATTTTATTATTTATCATCTTTAAGGGTGTTTTTCTGTAGAGGTGTGCTGCCTTTAATGATAGGGTTTTGGTGATGTGAATGTAAAATACATCACCGTTTCTGTTATCTTTTTAATTTTATGGATGGCACAGCTTAAAACCTGGAACATCAAATAAAATAACCACTGCTCAGAGTGAATAAAAGTTGGCAGGTATGGCAGTTTAAAATAGCCCTATTTTCACCCTAAATATAACTTGGTTTAATTGAAATGTAGTGGTAGCTATGAGACAGCTGCTATTTCAAAGACCGGTGGCAGCGTGCTGAGGTTAAAAGAATACAGGCTGCCTGTGTCTCTGCTGAGATAAAATGGCATCAGAGAGAGCAGAGCAGCAGCCAGACTGATGAAAAGTTAAGGTTTTAAACACTGATTCATAAAGGCCTTCTGCAGTTTTATTTATAGGTTGTTTGTCCCTGTCCTCCTAATAAAATCCATTGCTGCCTGAAACCAGGAGCGGGATGCAGACCCTCAGCTGCTGTCAGCTGCTTAAGCCCGGCTGGAAAGGAAGCCCCAGAAACAGTCAGTCAGCTGGGTGTCCCCACTTGCAGTTCTGCCAGCCTAGGAACAACCATGATAGAATTCCAACTTTTTCCATGACAGAGTTTCTTATAAATGGGTAGTTCAGCTCCATGAGGTCTCCTTAACACCACCACACCGTTTAGAGGAGGACCCTCAGCACATTAAGGCACAATTTGGTGCTTCCATGTGATAAACTGAGTGATAATGATGTTAGTGCCCCTCTCTAACAGGACAATGTACTAGGACCAGAGATTTAATCCTAAGGAAGAGTTGTCTCCATTGTTGCAGGTGAAAAGCGGACATCTCTCGTTATTCTGCTGCTTTCAGTATTCTCTAATTAATAAGTACTGCTCTTAATTTCCATGTTTTCTGGTTATTATTATTTTTTCAGCTTCATACAGCCTAAGGCCCAAACTTTCAGACTTACCCTCCTTGGTAGCTATTGTCTTTCTTTTTCCTTTCTAGTACTTAATTAATGTTTGCCATGTTCTTACTAAGGTAAGGCTGTACTTTCTCATTATATGAAATTAAAAGTAGGTGAGCTTAGTTCCCAACTAAGAGAAGCCTTCGAAAGATACAGGGCTCCTTCATATCTTGATTTATTTTCTTTGGATTTTAAGTCTCAGGAGGACCCTTAAGACCTTCTACCACCCCTCCCAGTCAAGTGAATTGATGAAGCATTAACTCAGAGCTATGACTACAAGTGGGCCTGCATAGCAAGTTCTGAGGTAAGCTGCTAACTTGCTTGATTATTGCACACAGACAAAAGCTCTTCATGGCTGTGGGTCACTGCTGAGTGAGTACAAAATAAGGCAAGTAAAAGCTCATCCACCTTAGGTTTTGTGATTACTCTTAGGAAAATATGAGTTCAGTTCCTCTTCTAAGCCACATGCTCCTTGGACTGTCAGGATCAGGAGGAGCAGTAGAAAGGCAAAGCAATCTGCCTAAACAGGAGAAAGAGCATCCTAACAGCATACTCTAGCTGAGTGAACAACTACCTAACAGGCAGGGAAAGCAGGGAGATAGATGGGGAATGGAAGAAGAGAAACGGAATATATGGTGGTGTTGGAGGGTCTGCACAGACATACTAAAGGGTACCATCATGATGAATGAGTTAACTGTTCTTATGAACTTCCATGGATATCTGTAACTTGTGTTCTTTGCTGGCATCATTATGTGTATGTCATAAAAACAAATATCAGTTTGGGAAGGGGAACCATGCCAAAGCCATTAAGATAACTCAGAGGGTTTTCTGTATCCTCTTATTACCCCAAAGGCATTCCTAAGTATCACATCACATAAGCATACTTCTCTCCTCTGGACATCATATGAGAACTGAGACTGCCCAGACATCTGTGGGAAGCTCCTTGCACACTGCAGGATGGAACAGAGAGGTAGGAGTCTGTCCTCAGCATCATCAACCCATGCCTCCTGGCTCCCTGGAGCTAGGCTGCTTGATCCCAGGAAACCAGCGTGCTGCTGCTGAGGCACCCTAGTGCATGCAGAGCCTCACTGGGAGTCACCTGAGTTCTTAATGCTGCTGTTTATGTAGCTGTAACTTGAAAGGGTTTCAGATATCCAGATCAGTAATGGAGACTGTGAAGCATGCATGAGAATGGGTTAGACCAAAGGGCTTTCTCTGGTAATGGTCACAAGTGGGTGTATAGGGAAGAACATATGGCAGTGCTTCCAAATTGACACCCTCTGAGCTTCCAGCAGTCTGTATCTCAGAATCTCTCCAGTGCTGTCTGTGCTTAATAGCTATGTAAAATTCCCACTGATGTTAAGGGGAGTTTGAGAAGAGATTCCAGCCATCCTTACTGAGCTAACAAAGATAATATTGCAGTTCTTCTCTGCATTTGGCTATCTCTTTTGGCTATCTCTTTGGCTATCTGCTTTTCATATACAAAATCAACATTTAAGAGGATGCCATCAAAACTTTCAAATCCTTTTGGACAGAATGCTTAATCAAAACCCATAGAGGCAGAAAAAGAGGGTTTTCTCTTGTGGGCTACGCTGCATCTCTTGAAGAGTACATTTATTATGCTACTTTTTGGAGGGAAGGGTTTTTGGCTCCTTCTCAATAGATAGCTTTCAACAGTTCATTTCACAAAACATTAGGAAAGAAAGATTTGGGGGAAATTGTATTTTTCTCCCTTAAAATTGAGTTATGGGCAGGGTGTTTCCCAGCTCATTTTTCTTGTTTGTGTGAAACAGACATTTGTGAGTTGAGGAAAATGAGCAGTAAGAGGAGGGAGGAAATTGCCGAAGCCTAACATAAGAAGGTCAGATACTATACTGGTGTAATTTATAAGGATTTCAGATACTGCTGCGCTTTGATACCCAGGAAGGTCATTGTGGACACACTGAAAGGTGTTCTCACCTTATGACCCATCAAGCCAATGACAGCCATAGATGGTCAACTTCTATCTGCCTTGAGGACACGGGAGCACCAGGAGCTAAGTGAACAACTCTAGATTCTGATATTAGCTTTTGTAATTGAACTTGAGCTGTCAGACTGGTGCTTGTAACATAGATGTTAGGGACACAGCCTTGTTAGCAGAGCCCATAGCATGTATGAGGATTTAGGGGCTCATTGCAGGGTCATTGGCACATTCATTCACATAGTGGAGGACCATAGGAGTGAAAATAGAAGTCTTTCAGAGTTATATTCTTGGTGGATGCTGCATAGTCTCTTGTTTCCACCAGGCTGGAGTTAGGAAGGACAGGGAGTCTGAGACTGTGGGTTACTCTGACACTGGATCAGTCTCCTTCCAAGCATGGATACACTGGTATCTAGTGCAAGCCCTTACTTGGTTCAGCAAATACATGCAGTTTCTAATAGTGTTTTTTGACTATGTCCCAAAAGTAAATCTTTCCCACTGATCAGTAAGCATAACAGGTTCCTTATACTTGGTTACTTTAGAGTTTATGAACCTTGTTAATGTTACAAAACCAAGGGCCAAGAAAGCACAGAGAGGAAGCATTTTCTTATGGAAATCTGGGAGGACAGCAAGCCTGCAGTAGGGCTTCACTGTAGGAGTTAATCTTTAGTTTCTTAAAGTCAGAAAACATGAGCTATGTCTTGAAAATTCATAAGGAATAATTTCTTTAGTCATATTTATGAGGAATAAATTCTTTTCTTATCAATTGCTTATTCCATTAGGAAACTCTCTGCCTAATTGCTTTGATTTAATAACAGATTCTCATACAAAGATATACAGTTTATATGTATTGCATCAACAAATAGTATTTGTTAGCTGCTGCTGCACTGAAGGGAGGAGGGAACACATCACATTAGGCCTATTGGTTTTGCAAATTCATTTCTAAATCCAACATCGACGTTTTCAGGCTGATTTATAAAGGAAAGGGTGCTCTGTTTCCTTTGGAGTCAGAAAGATAGTCTCTGTCAGTCCATAATTAGTTTTATATACACATAATATTAGGAAGAAACTCATACAGTCCTCTTGGGGAAAATGAAGAATAATTTGTGGATGAGCTGTCATTGAAAGAACTCAAAACCACAAAATCTGGCCCTGATTTTAGTCTGAAACCCAAATCTGTTTTAAAATCATTTAAGGGTGCAAACATCAGGTTGGAGAATGCCGTGGAAGTAGATTTCTTATATTGTAAGCTTTGTTTTTCCCAAATCAGGAGGCTGGGAAAAGACCAGTATGGATAGAGCAGAACACAACAGCCACAAATAATCCAGCAGCTGATAATGTGCTTTCACACTCAGTAGACTGCAGAGGCATTGCAGGCTGCGGGGAGAATAATCCGAGAAGGGTGGTGGCTTGGCAAGGATAACATCAGAGCTGGAAGAGAGGCCTGGCAGCTTTCTGGAAGTAGGTGTGTGTCCTTCCTCCTCCCTCGCTTTCTCTGCTCAATATAGATTAAAGTGACCCCTGGAGAGAAGCTCTCCTGAGCACCCCCCAAAGCTGTTCTGCAGTGTAGTTTTTATTTGCACAGGAGAGCTCATATTAAATTCCAGGCGCTTCAGAAAACTTTGCCTGTTCCTTACAAAGAAGAAGCAGAAAGCAAAAAAGGCTATTTGATTTTAAAGCCGGAGCCTCTTTCATGGGCCCATGAGCTCATGAGTTCTTTGGCTGGCCTGTGACCTCTCAACCTTGCACTACATGTTTCTTTTCTAAATTAGCCCGTGTTGAGACATCAATGGAGGAATATCAATGTTGTTATAAAAGGCATCATTCTCTCCCCAAAATGTCAGTGTGAGTGAGTCATTGCATCTAACTGCCTTGCTTTTGTAAGGCAGCAAGGAGGGTTTGAAAGTGTGATCCAGGGTCCCCTGGCCCACCAACTTCTATTTAAAATGCTTAAAAAAGCAATGTCCCTGGCATCTGCTATAATAGGGGCAAAGGAACTAAGTTTTGCTCCTTTAGCTGCAGAAGAAAGGTCCTGCCAAAGGCAAAACTATAGGTGGGATGTAAAAACAGTTATTGCAAACAACTTATTTTCAAGTGTGTGCTCAAAAGTAGCACTGTAAAAACCAACCAACAGAAAACCCTTTCCGAAAGAACTCAGTGTCCTGGCGAGTTCTATCATTTCTAACACCCAGTAGCTCTGCATCTCCTTGTATTCGTGCTCTCTGGTTCGTAGCAAGTTGTGGCAATCCGATTAAGAGCTCTATTTTTAATCTTAAGAAGATGGGTTTGCGTTGGCTGGTGTCTTGAAAAATCCAACATTGGATTTTTATGTGGTCCTGACCAAAGAACTAGTAGCCAGAGGGCCTGTAGTGGCACATTGGATTATAACAGTGTTTAATCCTCAGCCAGGACAAACGGGTGTCCCTTCACTGGCATTACACTGTCTTCTGAAAGCTTGCTCTTTGAGTACCCTTAAAGTTATGTAGCCACAGCAGATTCATACACTGTACTGTATAATGCATAGACCTTAAAATGAATAATATTCTGGCCCAAATCCACCCGAGCTGTAGCTCTACTTGTGTACAGTTACCTTCAGAAAAGAAGTTGGCACACATCGAAAACTGTGTCATCTGGAAATCACCTTACCAAGACTTGAGAGAGGATTTGTTCCCCAACTCCAAGCCAGGTTTTGACCCCTGTATGTGAAAGGCTGCTTGACATCCATGATTAGCCATCCTGCCAGCAAGCTGGTCTAACCCTGCTTTGCCAGCACCTCTGCCTGACATAGCTCAGCACTGGGTGTTTGTCACACTGCAGAGCCTGGAGGGTGAGAGCCTCTCCTCACAGCCAGAGGTGTCCAGGGCTTTGCAGTACAACCTTGTCAGTGTTTCCTTGCAGTCGCTTTCTCTAGGAAACCAGGTTCTGTTGTACCTAACCAGATGTGAGGGGAAGAATAAACACTTGAACAGAACGCAAGATAATTGTATTAATTCATCTAAGTGCTTTAGTCTATAGTGTTTAGTGTAGCAACAGCTGAGGACAGAGTGTCAGCTGAGAAGTTCCACTAGCATTGCCAGATACCTGTATTGCCACTCCACACATTTCTTCCTTCATGGCTGTAATTTTTGTTTCTCGCAGAAACTTGGGATGTCTGTCCCACTTCCACGTGCCTCAAACCAATGCTCAGGAACGTACTGTTCAGGTAGTATTCATAGGAACAGAGTGTGCTTCTGCTGGCAGTTTTACACCAGTGTCCAGAGACTGATGGTGAGAATGAGGGGATATTTTGACTTGAAAAATGCCTTTCAAAACCAGTCAGCTCTGGATGTACCCTCTTGAATAATAAGAGAAAGTCATCGATTGCAATGTGGAAGTGGGAGAAATCTACATATCTCTGCAGTGGCATGCTGGAATGACACATTTCTAACCATGTGGGGGCCAATTTTAAGCCATTTCATGCTATTGAGCTAAGCTCTGCTTATCAAACATAAATCAGATTCAGTGTCATCCCCATGTTCTTTGTTCATTGTTGGCTGTGTTTTGGGGAGCTGGGAGTGGGCAAAGCTTTATTGAAAGCAGTGGACAGAAAGGATGAAATGTACTTCCTGGGGCAGACCCAATTAGCAGCCGTTTCTTTAACGAGTTTATGGCATTTATTAATTTTTTTGGCCTTTAAGACTTCTTTCTACTGGGAAATCTCTGACTCACATGTATAATACAAGTTCAGTCCTGCAGGGTGGCGTCATTTGTAAGAGGTCATTAAAGCAATACATTCCTTTAAGTCGCTGCTGTAACATTGGGTTGTTCAATTCAAAACAGCACAGAGTGGCAATTACCTGCATTAGCCAGATTCTCTGCCTGAAATTATTTAGCTGTTCATAATCTCCCTCTGCAGAGTACTAGCAACACACGGAGGGGAATTAAGCATTGCATTTAAAGAGACTGTTCCACCAAAGTATCAAGCGTCTGACAGGCCAAGCCTTGCCATACAGTGCTGGACTCGGTGCAGCCTCCCTTCCTCTTCTCCTCAGCAGCCAGAACTGTGTTCATCATTCCTCTGGGGGCTGAAACTGGCTCCTTCAAGACATGGGAAGGATCATGGGTTGGAAGGGACCTTAAAACTCATCCAGTTGCAACCTCCTGCCATGGGCTGGGACACCTTCCAACACCTTCCACTAGAGCAGGTTGCTCCAAGCCCCTGTGTTCGACCTGGCCTTGAACACTGCCAGGGATGGGGCAGCCACAACTTTTCTGGGCACCCTGTCCAGGATCTCCAACTCTGTACATCTGTTGAGCAATGCTCTCAATTAATCTGGACACACGAATCCCAACAAGTCTTGGCATTTCTGTAAGGCAAATGGCTTCTTACGAAGTCCACTGGCATTGAGCTGGGTTTCTTAGCTGTACATAGTTGTCCCAGCAATTCAAATGGACTCATCTGATGTTTGTGGTGACCAAAACAACCTGATAGGTGCTTCCTTCACATATCAGAAGAGGGTCATGGGGCAGTGTGTGCAGAGGTGCTGGATTTCTACTGGACGAAGAGCCAGTGAAGAAGTAAGCAGCTGTAGATAGCAGGGTGTAATCTAGTAAATCCTCTGAGTAACTTAATTAGATTTGATTCAGCAAAACACACATGCCCAGCTTCTGCTGAACAGCAGCCAGTGCTGGGGGCAGGGCAGGGACCACAGGAAGAGCTTTCATGGATCCTGTAGAAGACAGGTAAATCATAGATTAAAAGAAACAGGTGGAAAAGGTACTGAGATAGTCCTACTTTGATTAACATTTTCCATATAAAGCTGCCAGATTTTCTGATCTTTCCACAGAACAGAAGCAACATCAAACTGGCAAAGAGAAAGGTGCTAGGGGTTTCCTTACACAACATTGCTGAGAGGAAGCTGCAACCCACATAGGCTTTGCCCTTTTTCCCTTCCCACTCTCCATTCTGTGTGAGCTCTGTACTTGACAGTGAAAAAGGTGGAAACACCAGCGAATCCAAGTAGGAACAGCCTATGCTTTTATGTGGCATCAAAGATACAACGCAATTGAATATGCTTATCTGGTTTTGCTGTCAGAATCCAGGTTGCTGCAGCTCAGCATAGGTCCATTTTGGAACCAGCCGGAGTTATGGTGGGTGTAATTGCTTTGCTGCCTGTTCTAGTCTTGATTTGCATCCGTATAGAAAAGAAAAAAGAGGTATGTCCACTGCCTTGTTAAACTTTAGGGAAGTGCTGAAGAAATCAAACAACAACAGTTGAGGTTGAACAAAGCTTCTCTTCACTTCTTGATTAAAGGGTAGTGTTCCCCACTTGTGCCAGATTATTTGGCTTCTCTTCATCATTCTTACACATAGTGCTTGGATCAGCTTTTCAGTGGGCAGCACCTTCTGTCAGATTGTCAAGAGGTGATCCCCCCAGCAGGATGGATTTCCTGTCTTCCTCTAACTCTCTTGCTGGCTGGCTGCGTGTTTTTTCCTCCTCTGCATTTTATCTACTCATCTTTGTGTTTTGCTGTGCTTTTCCTTATCTTCGCTAGTTCTAGCTCTTTCTGCCCATTGTTGGACAAACTTTTGTTCACTTATTGCAATGCTCCATCCATTCTTTTAACCAAGAATGTTCAGGAAGTGGACTTGGTCCGTAAATACACAAAGAACACACATGCCAGCAATGCATTTTCATTATGGTGCTTTAAAGATGTTTATTTCAGTTTGCTTAGAGCGTACCTACCTCAATCCTGCATGTCCATAGAAACAAATAGATACGCCTCTTAATTGAAGATTGGCTTGCTCAGGGTTGGATGCTGTCTAGACTTGCAGGTAGCTTCTCTGTTGAAGAGCTTGTATCAGCTCGGGTTTATTTTTAATCACCTACTTGTAAGCTTCTATTTGTGATATTATGTGAGTATCTCCCAGGCAGGTGGTCAGGTAAGAAGTACCTCTTACCCCTCTTTAGGAAGTGAGTGCCCTGATGATGGTCACTTTGTCATGGAGGTTTATGGCAGACCCTGGACTTCAGTCCCAGCTCCTGCGCTGGGCTTGGGAACCAGCAGTGTGCTATGTTCTGGCAGTGGGTACTTGGTGTTTCACCATGGGAATAGCAGAGTGCATGTTGCAGCCCCTCTGAATTTTATCAGGAGTGACATGACTTCAGTCCCTGCCGCAGGTGCTGTTGTCACCCAGCTTGGGGAAGTGAGATGTATAGGAAGAAGAGAAATGCTTTGGTCTGTGAAATGATCTGTAGCTCAGGGGTTGGCTCCAAAGCCAAACCCAAGGGTTTCAGTTCCAGTTCTTTCCCTGCCAGCAGTTATTTCTGTATGATTGTGGAGGGCTTCATGCTGCAGCCCTGAGTTGTAGCTGTAGCTCACAGAGGGCTTCTCTAAGGTCACTTCAGGCAGAGCTGCAAGCAAGCTCTCAATATACAATGGCAGCAAGGATCCAAGCTCAGGCTTGGACAAAGGAAAAGTTAGGTACTGCTTTGGTCCCCTCTGCCACTCTGCGTCATTCTGTAGCAGCCAGACTAGATAAGAGGTTTATGACTCTGCCTTACTTCTCTATCAACTACTTTGTCTCTTTGGAGTTTGCATTCCTGCAGTTCATTCCCCTCAACAGGCCCAAGTGAGAGCATTATTAATGGTGTGTCTGTGAGTATCCAATTTTCCCTGTTTGGTTTTCCAGGAGGAGGAACCAAGTTTCTGATGATCCCGTAGCCTGGAAGTATATATATGGATTTCTCTGGTGCTTGTTTTCTGCTATTATTGTAGTTGAATTAAAGCCTGCGATGGGCAAAATATATAGCCATTTATATTTGTGGCTATAAAATGAAGATAAATACCCAGAAGTAAGAGCTTAGGTAACCTTGTGCGACATTAACGTACCTGGTGACCTGTTTGTGTATGATACTCTTGCATGTACAAAAGTGATCCATTTAAAATGGGGTAGGTCAGACTTTCCATGATCCATGGCAGATTTTTTCCTTATGTATTTCCAGGAACAAGACCTATTTCCACGCTCTGTAAAGCCAACTCCAAGCTGAGGTGTACCAAGTGTTTGGTACTCTGTAAGCTTTGGGTTTCTAAAATGGGCATGACCGAGCGATGCCACAAGAGACAAAAAGAGATTAGGGTGTATGGGGTGTATCTGACTTGGAGTGTTTAATTTTTGGTGGTAATGATGTATTGGTCACTTTAGTAGTGATCCTCATGACCAACTTCTCCCTGGCTTTGCAGTTAGATCTAAATCTGCTTTGCTTTATCTTGTAGATGAATTTAATTAGGAAGATTTAATAGGAAATCATTAGGTGACATCATAGGGAAGCAACAACTTTTCTCTGCTGCTATCCTTCTCCTCCCTGGGGCTCTTACTTTGTGTTATTTACTTGTCCATTACTCATTCCTCAGGAGAACAAGGGGTTCTCAAGCAGCAAGATGAACAACCCAAATTTCCCATGTATTTCTGCTTGTCTGAGTGATTAATCCAAAAGCTAAACGCTGATAAAGTTTGGTGGGGTTTGGTTTTCTTTGGGGGGGGGGATGTGTTTCTGTGTGGGGTGTCTGGTAAGGTGTAAACTCACAGGAAGGGCTTCAGCTGAAGCACAGGCACATTCCCTCCC
>JBAFWW010055109.1:9844-22722 GCA_036873685.1 Agapornis canus
TTGTTTTTTTAAAATTAAAAAATTGAAAAATTTAAAAATAAAAAATATATTGTTGAATCCAAAACAAAATTAAAAAGACAGGGGGGGGGGGGGGGCAAATTTAAAGTAATTAGTTATAGTAATTTATCTTAAGTATCTAATTTCAAAGCTTTGGTCATATTTTCAAGATTCTACATGTAAGCCTGAAACACATTTCCTATAACAGAGCTGAAGAACAACAGTATTGGCTTATCTGTGAGAAACTCATGAAGATTTGTACCTCAGCAATTATATTCTTCAACAAGAAAATGCTTTCTTAAGTTTATAGCTTTTTCATACGTAGTTCATAAACTCCGCCTTGACTTTTGAACTGCTAGATGGTGCCAGCACAGTGGATCTAGATTAAAGCCCCGGCTCAGGAGGAAGTAAAGGATTTCATGGGATCAGTCAGAGAAGATCAAAGGATGTTCCTCTAGACACATTATTGCCTTCCCAGCCACTGTTTCTCTTGTTCAAGGACAGCTATCTGCATTAACAGGAGAAACCCAAGCTACTGTAACACTGGGAAGCAGCTGTGGAGACTTAAAGCACACATCCCCTGTGACCGCAGCTGGGCAGGCAAAAAAACCCTGTTTTGTTCCAACCTGCCTTCAGTCACCAACATTTTAAACTTCCCAGCTTCAGCTAAACTGAAGCTTAGTAGGGAAGTCTCAGATGAGTTGTGGATTTTTAGTGGTGGTAACTTATGTGTAAAGGGACAGCTACAGCGACAAAGAGCTGGCAGGGGAGTGAGAACAGAAACTTCTGCAGACTGAGTGAAATGATGTGTCAACAAGCCTTGCTAAACAGGGATTTCTGCACCTCTTTGAAGTTTGCTTCGCCACTGAGGCTAAGAGCTTGTCTCTATTACTTCATTTATGTCTTGTGATACACTATGGGTAAATAAATGCAGAAAAAAAAGTAGTCTTTTCAAATGTTTTTAATTAAAGATTAGTCAAACAAATATTTACATCCATGATTTTGTATGCTAGTATGACAATATCTGAATCTGATAATATTGTTCATCCTATGGAAGTTTCCATTTACTTTCATGGGAAATTTGTGTGGCTGTTTTTAGTGAAGTCTTAACTTGTTCCTTCCAAATGTTCTATAAGTATTCAATGGTTACATACTTCACAAACATGAACTTCTTAGCCTTTGTCAGATTACAGATAGAAAGTATTTTTTTTTATCTGAAGATATAAATTCCATGGTTAAATATAAAAATAGCTTTATTTAAAATGTAATGGGAAGAATGAATTTTGAAATTAAATTCCAAGAATACAACAATCCCAGTGCTTTAAAACCTGAAATAATATACTCAGCACCAGCTATTTATTAAAGAGAGATGGGTTTGAAAATAATTAGTATTCTTCAAACTCATCTGTGAATTCAGTTCCTTTATGCCTGTCTGTACTTTTTGATTCAAACTGTGTTTGCCCAAGTTGTGAGTGCTCCATCCCTGGCTGTGTTCAAGGCCAGGTTGGACGAAGCCTTGGTTGGCATGGTTTAGTGTGAGGTGTCCCTGCTTATGGCAGAGGGGTTGTAACTGGATGATCTTAAGGTCCTTTCCAACCATAACTATTCTATGAATCTATGATTTCCAGATATCAGTATAACCTGCCTCCTGTTACTCAATGTTCTGATTTCCCTATAGATGGGGAAAAAAATCAGGAACTAGATAATTGTCTATATCTATGGGGAGATTTAAAAGTACACATTGTTTCAGTTCGAGTTGATGTGAACTTCTTTGATCAACCTGTTTCTGCGAAATGATATGAAAAATGCTAGAAAGTGATGTTTGGTTTTGCCTACTCCTTCATTTACTCATGTTATTTTTGAGGATCTCATTTCAGAGAAAATTTAGTTTTCCTTAGTCATCTGCTGTTTGCATTCAGGAGAAAAAAGTATACTAGATTCTGTTGCTAGTCTGAATAATTTTAATTCTAGGTATTTGAAAGTTAGACAAACTAAAGAAGCTTAAAACCAAATTGCTGAATTTACGCAACAGACATAAGTATAGTATTTGACTTAAAAATTGTAAGATTGATAGAAAAATAATGTAGATTTTCTCTGTACTAGTACCTTTGTAACAATCTCCTGGGCATAATATAGTGACAGTTCATAAAAGTAGATTAAGCAAAGTAAATATACGCTCACCTATTAGCCAGGGAAACCAATATTTGGACATTCTTCCATCTGTCTGCATGTCCCAGGGATGCACAAAGAGACAGCAGTTTAATTGTTCAGCAGCCTGTAGCAAAAAAGAAACCTAAATCTTTACTAATTATACTAAAATGCATGTTAGTTCTTAGCTGTTCCTTAAAGATTATCTGCAGAATTGTACTGACCATGAGTACTAGTAATGAGGATAGGCCCAGAGAAAGAACGATAAGCAAAAGTTAGTTACATTTACTCCTCTGGGCCATATCCTGAACTCCTCACTCAGTTTCAAAGTTCTTTTTGAGACTACAGGGTCTGATAATACCTTTTTAGTCAGCTGAAACTCTGATAATACCTTTTTAGTCAGCTGTCCTGGTTTCAGCTGGGATGTATTTTCTTCCTAGTTGATGGTACAGTGCTGTGTTTTGGATTTAGTATGAGAATAATGCTGATAATACATCAATGTTCTAGTTGTTGCTAAGTAGTGCTTATTCTAAATCAAGGACATTTTGTTTTTCCATGGAGGGGGGAAGTGAAAAAGTGGCTGCATGGTACTTTGTTCTGCTGGGTTTAAACTGCAATGTAACCCACTGTTCCTCAGATTAATATGGTACAAAAATGCTTTTTTAGGTGTGTTTGTCAGCAATCTTGCAATATAAAACTTGGCTTATATTAGTCTTCTTTTGGTTTCATTACACATATGAGGATGAATTCTTGTAATGTTTTATGGAACCATTTTAGAATGGT
Organism: Agapornis canus; assembly: GCA_036873685.1. Classification (NCBI taxonomy): domain Eukaryota; kingdom Metazoa; phylum Chordata; class Aves; order Psittaciformes; family Psittacidae; genus Agapornis; species Agapornis canus. The sequence continues at coordinate 12,773 of JBAFWW010055109.1, forward strand.
TTTGCAGAACTGTTCCAGCTGCATTCACAAATTTTCATTGCAGTTGCACTACATTTGTCCCCTTAGGCTTTCTACCTGGCTTAAAAAAAGTTAAAACTATTCCTAACCCACCCTAAGAGTTTGAGATCTGATCAACAATCTGTCTCAAATATATACATTTTCCCAAAGCTACTGATATCATTGGAAAGGAAAACAGAAGAACAATACAGGATGCTGATTCTGACTGAGTAATTTAACTATGTGCTTAAATTTAAATACATAGTCATCAGAGCCATTCATATACTTAACTGGGATTTAATGCCTTCAATTTGTGAGATGTATTTCTGGGCCCCCTCTTGTTGCTAAGGAGATTATCACAGTTTTGAAAAATTTGGGTTTATTTACCCATACATGCATAAATAAAGCTGCAGCTTTTGGACTGTAGGGAGTAATTGCCATCTACATTTGTAAAGTAAAAAAATAGCAATTCAATAAATGGTTTGGTAGATTGATAATACTCATTATCAAATATGGCTTAATTTCACAATTTTTCTTATCCAGTGATGTTTCTAAAAGTGGTAGGCGTTACTCCCTACATGTGTTAAACATAAGCTGAAGAATGTACAGTATAAAAGAGAGATCCCAGTATAAGAGAGGAATATCAGGATGCTGGATTGCAGCAACAAGGGCATCACCAGCAGAGATGAATATGTCATTATCCCACTGTACTCAACACTTGTCAGGCCACGCCTGGAATCCTGTGTTCAGCTTAGGTCCCTACTATACAAAAAAGCTGTAGGCAGACTAGAGAGGGTTCAGAGGAGGTCCACAAAGATGATTAAAGCAGAGAGAATCCTGCAATGTGAGGAAAGGCTGAGTTTGTTCAGCCTAGAGAAAAGAAGGCTTGGGAAAGACCTTATCACCATGTTCTGGTATTTAAAGGCTGGATACAAAGAAGATTGAGAATCCCTTTTTACAAGGAGTCACATGGAAAAGACAAGGGGTAATGGACACAAGCTAGTCCCAGGGAGATGCCAATTCTACACTAGAGGAACATTTTTCACAGTGAAAGGAATTAATCACTGGAATAATCTCCCCAGTAAAATGGTGAGATTCCCCAACACTGGATTCTGTGAAGATTCTTCTGGAAAGTGTTCTGGGACATTTAGTCTAGGTTGTGCTTTGCCAATTGGACCAGGTGATCCCTGCGGTCCCTTCCAACTTGGTATTTTATAATTCTATGATTCAGTGTCTACAAGAGAGACATGGAGTTACTGGAGAGAGTCCAAACGTGGTGAAAGGACTGGAGCATTTCTCCTGTAAGGAAATGCTGAGAGTCCTGGGACTCTTTAGCCCCAAGAAGAGAAGGTTCAGTAGGGATCTCATCAATGTATATAAATACCAGAAGGGAGAGTGTAAAGATGGAGCCAGGCTCCTTTCAGTGGTTCCCAGTGACAGGAGCAGAAGCACTGGGCACAGGAAGTTCCTGCTGAATATCAGGAAGCACTTTTTTTACTGTGCAGGTGACCAAGCACTGACACAGGTTGCCCAGAGAGGTTGTGAAGCTTCTGTCCATGGAGATATTCAAAAGCCATCTGGATATGGTTCTGGGCATCTGGCTCTAGGTGGTCCTGCTTGAGCAGGCGGTTGAGCCAGGTGACCTCCAGAGGTCCCTCCCAACCTCAGCCTGCTGTGATTCTGTGAATGCGTGCATCTCCAAGAGGGGAAGTTGCTAACATTGCATATGAGCATAAAAATATACCCTGGATGCTGTGCTAACAGAATTCTTGAATAAATTGAGCATTCTGAAAAATAACCTCTGTGGATCAGTTTCAAGCTGACAACTATAATAACTTGTGCTATTTAAGAAATGCAATCTATAAGTTCATTTTATAATCAATACATTCAGTTTGGAATTTTGGTCCATTCGCATAACTCTGTATGGTACTTTGGTTCTACAGGTACCTCTGAAAATCTCAGGGATTTTTATCAGTTATGTCAATAGGACTGGATACAGTTAACTTCAGCTCAAAAGCACAGTGCAGAAATAGTTTATTTGATACTGTGCTTATCCTCACAAATCAAGAAAGCAACTATACAGTGAGAACTCATATCATAAACAGTTTTCAGAATGTTTTATATTGTATTATTGTCCTTATATCCTATAATGAATTATCATATATTATTAAAGCTGCATGTCTCTGATCACTAAGTGGATTAGAAGGCTCAGTTGTTTTAATGACTTTATAAATTTAGTTGATGACTGAATATGTCTCAAGGTATTTTTAGACAGAATTCTCAAGAATAAGGAAAGAAACATATACTCACAGCATAAATATCATACAGTTCTGGTGCATTCAGGTCCCATTCATTGACATGAGATCCTATTTGTACTCCAGGAAATCCAAGTTCATTCACACAGCGATGCATTTCCTTCACAGCCAGGTCTGGAGCTTGCAAAGGTAACGTACCCAAGCCGATAAACCTCTTGGGGTATTTTTTTACTGTAGCAGCTAAGTCATTATTTAGTATCTGGGCTAGATCTAAAGTATCCTGAGGTTTGGCCTGGTAAGATATTAAGCAGAACAGTACATTAAAATATAGTTCTCAAATGTTATCACCTTTAGAAGATACTGGATAAATGTCACTGCAAACAATTCAGAGACAGGTTTTGAACCTAAAATTTACTGTTCTCAATAGCTGGAAATCAGTAGAGCTGATTTCTGCCTCATTTTAAAGCCTCTGGGTGCAGTTCTGCTTCTTGTCTTGAATATTTTATCAACTGCTGTTGCCTCTACTGCTCAGGATGAGTGTAATAAAGCCCAGGTTGCTGATGTACGCAAGTATCTGGTCTTTTGTGTAAACCAGTCCTCTGTTCTCTTCTATTCCAATGCAAAAACCTCAGCATATATTCTTTTAACATAGCAATGAAATATTTACTCTCCTATTACTGCAGTTGGAGAGATAAAAATAAGAAATGTGAGCTGCTGGAGCATGAGAATTCTACAGAGAAAACTGAAGCTAATCTCTAACATTTAGGAGGAGATAACAGTCATAATTTGAATAAGGGAAATGTAATATCCATACAATCAGTTTCCCATTTTCCCTCCTAATACATATTTAATGGAAAATATTTCCATGCATAGCAGAATAAAAATTTAAAGATATGTCACTCAAACAGAAATTTTGAAGATCAGTGGTACTACTTATATGTGGGCTTAACACAGTGATTTCTAATGTAGCATATTGGTTTACATGTAATAGCTTGACTTGTACATATAGCTAAATAGTTAAATTTAGAATGTATTTAGAAAAACATTTTGCTATGATTTGTATTCTCAGACTGCTTTTCTTTCTTCGACGCATTCAAGATCACCATGCAGGGAACACACTGATTTAAATTTGCTACTGAGTTTTGAGATTCAAAGCATTCTCCTAGGTCAGTGAGTCCCATGCCACAATTAAAAGACCACAGATATATATTTTTCTTTCTTTCCTTTTTTAATGAGAAAATGCTGATTAATGTCGAGCTTTTATGGAATCTGTACATGTATGTCTACCTGCTAACCATGGATTCATGTTGCGTAAATTCTCTCCCTGTTTCCAACTACCCCATAAGGTCCCCAGAAGAAATTCTGTTCTTGTCTTGCTCTTTCTTACACTACTGCAGAGTGTAGTATAGTTTCGCCAGGACATCCTGCTGGCTTTTCCAACTTGGATTGTTTTTCTGTCTTTTTAAACAGCAGAACAACTCCCCATCTCCTCAGTGCTCAGTGACTGCTTCAGTCACCTAATTCATAGGAGGCAGCATTCATCTTTTAAAAAATTTGGTGCAGATGAAAATTACAAAATATGCCAGTAGGAGCCTACCCAGTAGCTGAACATGACAGGGACTGTGGAAAGGACTTGGACTGTGACTCCTGAGGAAGCAAAAAAACAGTCGTTAATATTTCCTTTGGTTTTTTTTCTTTTGTTTTGTTTTTTGTTTTTTAGGTAAAATGTTGAAAATAATGAAGCACTTTGATTTGAAATGTAGAAGGTGAAAGCTTTAATGGTAAAAAAGACTGATTTAACAGTGACATCAATAGCATATTTTTTTGCTAACTAAGCATCATGGTACTAGTCTATACTGTAACTTTTTGTGTGACAGGTTACAGGAAGGAATACATCAAATCCAGCAGATTAACAACAGAGGAAACTATAAACAATAATTAGGACTTCACTAAATAGTTACATGTAATGAAACTACTAATGCAAAAGATGGCAGAAAAAAACCCTAGGAAAACTTACTCTAAGACAATGACCTTGCCAAAGCACTCAAATGCTTAACAAAATGATTTATCCTCCTTCTTAGTATTTTAACTAGGAAACGAGAGGGGAAGCTGCCCCAGGCATCTCTCTTACAAGATCTGATTAACATAATGTGCAGCAGCAATGGTTTAGGGTTAAGGATAGGGACTACAAAATTACATATGTACCAAAGTAGAGCCTAAGTTGTATTATCTACCCATATGCTACGGACACTTAATCAGTATGTTTGAGAACGTCCACCATATTTTCCACAATAAACATTGCATCTGGTTTCAATCCATTATTACACTTCTGAGCAAATTTATCATAAAACTTAAAGGTAGATTTCCCAGCTGAACATTCCTAGACACTAGCTTTAGGAAGAAGAAGAATCAGAAAAACTTCTATATACCCTCTTTAGAGGGCTTTACAAGGGAGAAAATAATAAGAAAAGGCAGTTAGGATTAACTGAAAGATTTTCTCCAACAAACTGTAATTATTTGTGTCACAGAACTTTGATACTGGTTACCTTGATAGTTTGTTTTATTGAGTAGAGCAAGACACAGGTTTGTATACCGAATAAACCTAGGACATATTATTATGACAACTAATGTAGTCTCCTTGGTACATTGGCTACCATTTGTTATTGCTGGCAAGATTTCTTGGGTTTTCACAAACAAAGCCTTTTAGCAACTAAGCTGTAAATTATCTCTCTGAGTTAATGATAGCTTTCAGTGACTGATACTAGTTTGTTCAGCTCCTTGCATCTTTGTTCCAAACTTACGCCATGTTGGGAGGTGAAATTTTGGGGTATAATCTATCTTGGCCTGTGTTACAGAAAAGGGTCTTTGAATTAAGTATCTACAGCTTTCTAAACCAAGAAGAGTAAACAGGGCCCATAGTCTGTATCATTAGATGAACTGTAAGAATGGAAAATGCTTTTTTGACACTTAATTGGCTGTTGTCTGTCTCTCCGGAGTGTTGTAATAAAATGGGACATTTTTATGGCACAAGTCACCAGATGGTGCTGTAACACACACTTTTAGATTTTTATTTATTTTTTAGCTAAGTGAGCACTGTTTATTTTGTGCAGAAATATTGTAGTGCTGGCTTTGTATCACATTTTCTTTTCTGTAGAGCTGTTGGGAAAAAAAAAATCCAACAAACCCATCAAAAATCTTCTGTTTTCTTTTTGTCTACAGCAAGAAGATGGGGAAGAATTGCTGTATAGAAACTTGGTATTAGTGATAAGGAAAATATCTGAAAAGGAAGGATGCCCGAAGGCTATTTATGATCTGCACTATGGATGAATGACATTGTAATCCTCAAAATCCCTAAGCCAACTCAGAGAATGACTACAATCTAGCCAAGGCAGCCCATTTCAGAGAGTTTGCAAAGACATTCTAGCATTCCCATTAAATCACAGCCTCACAGAATGGTTAGGGCTGGAAAGGACCTTAAGATCATCTAGTTCCAGCGCCAGGGATACCTCACACTAGACATATTGCCCTAGGCTCTGTCCAACTTGGCCTTGAACACTGCCAGGGGTGGAGCATTCACCATTTCTTTGGGCAACCTGTTCCAGTACCTCACCACTCTCACAGTAAAGAACTTCTTCCTTATATCTAACCTGAACATCCCCTGTTTTAGTTTAAACCCATTACCCCTTGTCCTATCACTACAGTCCCTGATTGAGTTTGAAATATTGCTTCAGGGTGCAAATGAGGTAGGGAGGGGTGGAATTTGATGATCTCTAAGGTCCCTCCCAATCCAAACCATTCTATGCCTCTGTGAATGAATCAGTCTGCTAAATCTCTTCATTTTTATATTTTTATTGAGCACTTTCAGATGCACTGTTACTCTAAATGAGACAAAATTATTTCAATTCCTTTATGGAGGTACCTGATAGGTTCATCTCTTTAATCCGTACTTCCGGATCCCAACAGTTCTCTTGAATAATTCTAAAAACCTTTCCATCCTTCATCATCTTTGCCTGTCCCTGTGAAATGACATTTTCATATATTATAAATGTGACAAAGTAGTACATGCTAATTTATAGCCTCTTGAGTATTTTGTACTCCCTACAGAAATTCAGTGACAGAATTTTTTATTTTATTTTTATTCAGTGGGTAATTTTAATCAAATACTATTTTAAAATAGTCATTAATAAAACAGAAATGTATAAGTCAGATTTAATTCTTCTTAATGATACAATCTCCTTTCTTTTGCAAAGTGTATCATTCTACATTTGTTTGGAAAAGGTACCCAGTACCTTCATCCAACTTTACCCTCCAACCAAATTTTGACCTCAAAATAATGCTCTAATTAAATCTGTGCTAAAATTGTCCCTTGGGTATTTGTGTGTTCTTTTAAAGTCAATAGCTTCACAGTGATTCCAGTAACTACAGAAATAATCATGCAACTCTGTTCATTTAAGTCCAGTTGTTTCATATTACCAGTAATACTGAGACTAAAGGAGACCTATTATGTTGCCTTCAGATTACATTTTCTCCCTGAGAAAAGAAGAATTATTGAATAATATGTATTTGTAAAAAGAAAAACCTAAACAAACCCTAAATCCGGTGTAAAACCATTACCTGAATTAGTGTAATACCATCTCCATACGCCACCAATTCCCAGATTTACAAAGATCAAAATACTACCAAGGTCATGATATTTAAAAGTGTTCCTTTAACTATAGGCATGAAAACTTCATTCTTAAACTTTTGTTTGTTTGTTTGTTTGTTGATTTGCCAATTGTCAAAAAAAGTTGAGTAGGCAGTGTCATCACATTAACAAAGTAAATTGTTACAGTTGTAGGTATCCACATGACTTTATGGACTTGTAAAAACAGAAAAAAGAGCCCTTCTGTTGGCCTAGACTTACAGAAATTGATGGGATTCAATTCACTGATACTTGCAAGTCCTGAGTATCTCCTGGTTGCTTGAAGCTAGTATAAGGATAAATGGAAATGGATGAAAATCAGAAGGTCCAAATGACCCTGTCTATTTGGGATGAGTATGCGTGGTCATGCAGCAGATGTATTGCACAGATAACACACTGCCTCTGCAGCTGAAAATTGAAAACCACATGAGAAAACACAGTAGCTATTCCTTCACCTTCACAGTAAGCAGAAGCCAGGTGCAGGGCAGTCTTCTGACCCTTCGGGAAAAGGAATCCTCTCTCTCCAAAGGCCGTTTTATTTTTTCCTCACAAAACTGGTTTATTTAGGTTCCTGACTATTTTTTTTTTTAATAAAACCCTCTTAAATCAGAATATTTGCTACTAGTATGCTAAACCAGAAATAACTAATAAAATTTCCCTACCTCTCTCAGAGTTGGGTTTGTGTCCCCTCCTTCTGAGAAGTCAGACTGCTGTTAACCTTGAATTTGTTATTAACTTTGTACATCATTCACAAATATACTGCCTTAATGAATATTTTAAAGCTCTCTTCAACAAACCTAATGGTGCTGCCTTGGCAAACTGTCAAGTTAATTGTTAGCTGAATCACAGGTTGTGAAATATTAGAGTTGGTAATAACAACTACATAGTCCTAGTCCTCTGGTAGAATACTTCAGGTTCTGGTAAAATTGATTTTCCGACCTGACAGAAAGGTTTACTCTAACTATACTCTCCTAGAATGGTTAGAGTAAACTACATTACTCTACCCATACTAGATATTTTAACCATACCTCTAACATTTTTTAACAACATTAAAAAATATCAGTGCATTGATGCTAATGGCCTAATAGAAAAATATTTTGATGTGAGTAGAGAAAAAGAGTAGAACGGAGCATTGCATCACGTATGAATAGATTGTGTGGATTTCACTGAATTACCACTGGGAGTGTATCTGTGAACACAGGCAACTTAATTCTTTCCTCAGACATAGGTAAGGCCTTGCAGCTTACCTGCTCATACTTTCTTCTGCTAATACTGAATGATAATTAGATAGATTGTAACTTTACTAGCAACTTCGACAGTGGTACTTAAATACCAAGATAAACCTGCAACAGGGTTTCAGTATAAGAAAGGTTTCTAAAAAGGCATGTGCTGTTCTTATTGAAGAACTAGTTGAACTGTTGATTTTCATTTGTATTAACTGATTCTTTGTGAATACATTACAGGTCAAGGCTGAGCTCACAGCATTGTATATTAGCAACAACAAACTTGATTATGCAGTAAAGCAAAACATGATCATCTGAATAGATACATGCTTGTCTATGTAGGGATATAAAGACTTGGTCCAGCAACACTGTGACTGGAAAATGAGTCATCTTGCTATGGTCCCTAAGTCACTGCCACTGATCTGCACCTGATATTTTTAAGTGGAGATATTACTCCACTGGGAAACAATTCTTAAGAGCTTTTAGCACTAGTAAGAATGAAGCATAGATCAGGAGAAAAAATTTTCACGGATGCAGCACAGAAAATGTCATAAAAGACATGAGATTTCTATTTGCAAGGTTAACACTATTTTCTAAAGTCACAGTTGAAGAAGTCCTATTATTCTATGCTATTCTATGTCAGTTTATTTCTAGGCTATTCCATTCCATTCCAAACATTGTCTGATACTTAGGCTTTAATTAATTTATGTGGCAATTAAGAGAGACAGATTTAAGAATTAAGTCCAGCAGGCTGATTTGGTTCAGCAAACTACATTTAAAATTATCCCATCACTAAACTACTTAGTCACATCCAAAATTGTACTTTAATAATACGTTTAATTCTTCCTCTTTGGCTCTGATGTTTCTTCACAGAATGATATGAGAAGCATTTAGGGTTCTTTTTAATCTTAAGAGTTAACTTCCCCAGCTCCATATATCTGAACAGGAATTCATTTTGCCATGCACTTTTTTTATGCAACATTCTCAGACAGAAGTAGGCTAGACAGAATTCTCTGTAGAGTGCATAAGGCTATTACTGACTTGCCACAAGGCTTCTTTGCAAACTGTTTTTAGCAAGGAATTTTAGCATCAGGCTTGTAAAAAACAGCTAAACTATTAAAAGTGTCTCCAACAATTCTCTCCTTCCTGCACCTACCATGTATCTCAGAAGCTGTGCCATTCACATTTTGGTTCAGCAGGTGGCTTGTTCTCCCCTCCTAGGCCTGCTTATACTCAGATCTGAAATTTCAGCATATTTCTTTGCTTCTCATTTTTGTTCCCAAACTTCATATTCTGTCACCCTTTTTCATAAATGGTTGTCAGTCATTCAATAGGACACCCCTGCATGTTACATAATGTCAAGTGTGTATATCACTAGATTGCAATAAACAAACATGGGTTTGTATCCATTTTATCAACTTTTTCCAGCTAATATAAGCATATACACAATCCCAGAGAAGTATGATTTTGTGAAGTAGCAAAAGAATAAGGGAATGTCTAGATGCACTGAAATTAACAGGCATTATATATTTAAATACTCTGATTACCTGGAAGGTGCTTTTTAAAGACAAATAAAGTGTTGAATCTCTACAGAGAATGAACAAATTGGCCAAATCATACACAAAAATACCAAGCAATACAGAAGCTTGAGTACTATTTTTTTCATAAGGTTACCCAAACAGGGAGAGGCACTGCCATCCTGAATATAGAATCATAGAATAGTTAGGGTTGGAAAGGACCTAGTTCCAACCTCCCTGCCATAAGCAGGGACACCTCACACTAAACCATGTCACC
>JBAFWW010055113.1:0-21310 GCA_036873685.1 Agapornis canus
TGGAACTAGATGATCTTAGGGTTCTTTCCAACCCTAACTATTCTATGATTCTATGATAACAAGCAATTGTAGTTTTTCTTGCAAGTGTTATCTGTTTTAGCAGTGTGGCAGAGCACAATGCTTTTTCACTTAGGTGTGCCCTATTATGTTTTCTCTAAATTCTAATGGCTATGTAATGGTTAAGTCAGCATTGTATGACTCATCATAATTTTAGCTCTTTTTTTAACTCTATTTTCCAATGCTATGACGAACAGAATTCTGGATTTTATTCTTATTTAAATGGTACGGTTATAGTCATTGTACTCACTGCATCCATGCAATAAATGTGAAGAACATGCACAAGTCATGCTGGTTTAGAAATCTGATATTTCTGGACTGCCAGAAGTTGTATATGCATTTAAAATTCTATTTGCATTCTTCTTATACTTTTTCTTGCTTCCCAACTGAAATAATTTCAGTATTTACATTCTCTAGTTGTTGATGCTTGCAACACTCACAGGAATTTAAGTGATATACACATTTCTCTTGTAAAAGGAGGGCAGGAGGAAAAAGTTAGCATGACCATAGGAATTTTTGTACTGCTCTGAAGCAGAAGACATTTGGGGTAGGCTTTTCCTTTTCTATGTTCTCTAGGATCTTTGTGTGAATAGTTAAAAAGAGCACTATGAAGGTATTTAAATTTATGACTCACTTTCCAGTTAGAAAATCTGGTAACCGAAACAAACAAAAAGAAATTAAGAAAACACAAATGTAGCAGAATACAATTGTTTACCACTAGCTGACCAATGCCCAGCCTGTCCCTGAGCAGTGATCGCCCCTCCTTGCCAACTCTCCTCAGTTTATATACTGAGCATGAGGTTCTATAGTATGGAATATTCCTTTGGCTAGTTCAGGTCAGCTGTCCTGGCTGTGCTCCTTGCCAGCTTCTTGTGCACCTGGTCACTGTCAGAACATAAGAAAGTAAGAAATTCTTGGTTTAGATTAAGCACTATGTAGAAACAACTAAAACCATGGGGGTGTTATCAACATTATTTTCAAATTAAAGCCGAAACATGGCACTGTACCAGCTACCAGGCAGAAAATTTATTCCATGGGAAACCAGGACAGTATCCACCCCTTATTCCCTACCATTCACATCATGCACAGATACCACATTTTTCAATATCCCATCACTCTTGTCTCACATATATATATATGCATACATACATACACACACAAAGAGAGAGAGATCATTCCTTAGTGCATGGACCAATTCCTATAAAGCTGCTGAGTTCATCCATTCCATGATGTCAGTCTCCATCTCTTCTAACAGTCTTTCAGGGCAGGAGAGATGGTGTGCAGTGTTGGATTCAGATCAGGGATGTTGCAGAGAAGCTGCCTGGTCTAGTAAGTCTCACTGACTACTATCCACTTCTAGCTGTCCATGTGGGTGCTAGTGATATAGACATCAGTAGCCCAGAAAACAACAAGAAGGACTACAGAGCCCTGGGAGAGGTCGTTAGGGGCTCTGGAGCTCAGATAGTCTTTTCATCAATTCTCCAGGATAAAGGGGAGCCTTAAAAAGGCTAGGAGGATTGGCCAGGTTAATAAATGGTTAGAACAGTGGTGCCATAATCAGGGGTTTGGGTATTTAGAACATGGGCCTCAATTTGGGAGGTCATGTCTACTGAAGGCTGGTGGAGCTGGTCTGACAAGGAAGGGGAAGAGTGGTTTTGCTAGGAGACTTTCCAGGCTGGTCAACAAAGCTTTAAACTAGATGTGTTGGGGGAGGGTGTCATCATTCCATCCCAAAACTCCCAGTAAGTTGCCAGCACCTATAATGAATGCTTGGAGCAATGTAGAGATATTCCAGCTGCTCCAGCCAACGAGCCAGCTTCATTTGGAGCTTGGCTCAGATGCCTCTATAACAAACACCAGTAGTATGGGGGATAAACAAGAGGAATTAGAGATGTGTGCATGGATACAAGGGTATGATATCATTGACTTCACAGAAACAGGGTGGGATGGCTCCTATGACTGAAGTGTTGGAATGGAAGGTTGCAGGCTCTCATTGGAGGCTAAATGTTCAATGTAACATAGGCAGTGCAGAGAGAAAGTACACATTGCCACCTCCATTCTTGTCTCACATTAATTTCTCATTGTATTTTAAGTGTATTGGTGAATTTGAGAAGGTCGTGGTATTGCCATTTTAATTCTCCAATTCTGTTGGCTCTTGAAAGCAATGGGAAGAAGAGGTCAAAGATGCAGTGTTTAAATTTTGATTGTGTCTCCCTATCTTCAGTATTATATTTTAGAAACAAACTAGGCATATATTTTTCTTGTGGCCAATTTCATAGGTGTGTCCTTTGCATAAGAAACATGGAACCGGTCATGAAAGATGCAGTGGAATTTGTCAGCTTCATTCAGTTTGACTCAGAAGGATATATGCCGTTTTCTTTCATTTCAGTGTTTATCTTCTTACATTTCTCAGCATTTTCAAATCTGTATGCCTTATAATCTGTCAGATAAAATACATTCCGTATTTCCATGAGACTTTGATAGCACCTGCAGATGTTTTCATGAATATTTATTTAAAGGTAGAGAAACTGATTCAATAAGCTTTAATATTCCTAGCTTTATGTGTGTGTTCATTCTTTTCTGTTTCTTCTCACAGAGGTGATTTCTCAGTAGGTGCTCATGAGCTCATACAGCAATATGCTCATCAGGAATACAATGGTCGACAGCACACTCTTCTAATTGAATCAATCGCTAAAATGGCACCAAGAAATAATGTTAAGCTTACACCATATGGGGCGATAAAAGACAGTTAATACCATTGACTTCAGTCTCTACTGGGATGCATATCATCTAGGGGATAAACGTTAATTTTCAGTCTCATGGCTAAACTGACTAGATACTATGGAGACAATTGTGGACTAAAGATACACAATGCCCTTCTATATGCCTAGCCTCACCAGAACACTGTCAGGTGAAAGACATAAAATATAGAGCTAGGTTGTTTGAATATAAATATCCTATTAATGGGACTGTCTAGAATAGACTTTTTCTCTCTTTTGACATCATGCAATGTATTTGTTTTTAGCAAAATCCTGTGTACCAAAGGACACTCATTAGAAGACAGAAAGTTGTGAGTGCTCCATCCCTGGCAGTGTTCAAGGTCAGGTTGGACGAAGCCTTGCATGGCACAGTTTAGTGTGAGGTGTCCCTGCTTATGGCAGCGGGGTTGGAACTGGATGATCTTGAGGTCCTTTTCAACCCTAACTATTCTATGAATCTGTGATTAAGCGGTTTATTTTAAAACATCAAAATTAGTATTTAAGACAGGAATATTGATGAAATGCACATACATATGTTCTGTATAATATTCTATGCAGAATTCTATAGGTTCTGTGGCAAGTTTAAAATGTCTCATTTCTTTATTGCAGGTTCATGTTAGGGCTGGTCTTTTCCATGGTACAGAGCTCCTTTGTAAAACTATTGTAAGCACAGAAATATCTGGGAGAAGTGACCATGTCTGGAATGAAGTACTGGAGTTTGAAATAAATGTCTGTGATCTTCCAAGAATGGCGAGGCTCTGCTTTGCAATTTATGCTGTGATGGATAAGGTGAAAACGAAAAAGTCAGCCAAGGCAATGAATCCTTCCAAGTACCAAACCATAAGGAAAGCAGGAAAAGTGGTAATTATTTCTTCTTGTTTTCTTGAGTGGAACTCTGGGTTATATTGAAATGACTGTTCAGAAATCTTTCATTGCTTTACTTCAGTGTTAAAGACTGCAAAATGGAGGGGAAAAAAAACCAGCAACCCAATGGACAAAGAGGATATATAATAAGAATTGCACATCATAATTATTAATTTTAATTTAAAAGAAATATATTTGAATTTTCTAATAATAATGCTTATAGTATAAATATCTTTAAACTTAGTTTTATAAATATTTTTATATTTTAAATACATATATTTAAATCTAATTTTATAATAATTTTCAATGTATTTTTAATAATAATGGCTTTGCGATTAGGAAACAAATTCTTCCCAATGAGGGTGCTGAGGCGCTGGCACAGGGTGCCCAGAGAAGCTGTGGCAGTGTTCAAGGCCAGGTTGGACAAAGCCTTGCATGGCATGGTTTAGTGTGAGGTGTCCCTGCTTATGGCAGGGGGGTTGGAACTGGATGATCTTAAGGTCCTTCCCAACCCTAACTATTCTATGATTCTGTGATTGTGTTTAACTGTTTTTCTGAAAGATACCACCATTTTAAAAAGCCCAGCTCTGTTTTGCCTATACTGTAGTGCTTGCTGTATAGTAATGTTCATTGGTATCTCTTAGTTTCCATTTAACAATTTTTTCCTTTCACAGCACTATCCTGTAGCCTGGGTAAACACCATGGTGTTTGATTATAAAGGGCAGTTGAAGAATGGAGAACTGGTACTGCACAGCTGGTCATCATTTCCTGGTAAGGTTTAATATTTGGATTTTAAATACTTGTAAGACTCAAGATGTGTAGTATCAAATAGTAGAGTGTTTACTGTATGCTTATCCAATTCTCTTGTCATAATATTTTTACTCCTTGTGTTTTTTTAATGTGGATAGGTATGTAATATCTAATCTCTTTGCTGAAACTATTGTATATCAGCAAAGAGGAGGGCAAGAGTCAGCTTGGAAATAGTATTGTAAAAGTATTTTCTAAATTATGGACTGAAAATCACATAAAAAATAGAGTCATGTTTATATTTAGTGTTACTTAAGAATTAAGATGCAGTTTGTTTCCTGTGGCTCCCTGTGCTAAGCACCATAAACTAGATAGATAATTGTATGTGACAATATTTCTGTTAGCAAAAAATGTGGATTAGAATCTGTTTTAAGTCTTCCTTTCCTGACAGATCAGGTTGATTAGAGAGAGCATCTGAAACCCCATGTCTTCATTCCGTACTGAGAAAACCTGTACCAACTTGGCTGTAGTGCTGAAAGAAATCTGCCTTAAAACTCCATTTTCTTTCCATTCTGTTTGATACAGAGGCAGTTTGTATACTGATTTACAGAAGCTGAAGATCTTACTGGGATTTAGTTAGGTATAAGGATATGTCACCTTCCCTTAACTGGTACAGTTACTTTGCAAAGAGAAAATTTGTGAATATAGGAGGTATGGGGCATTCATGCTGGAAATACAGTGCATGGTGTTCAAAAGTGTTATGCAGGAAAACATGCTTCAGTCCATTGCATACAGTACGCAATTGCTTACTGCATCTTTTGCCTCTCAGATTTTATAATTTGAATGCATGCCTAACCTATAATATTAATTGTTCTGTCTGATGTTGCAGATGAACTTGAAGAAATGTTGAACCCAATGGGAACTGTCCAGACTAACCCTTACACTGAAAATGCAACAGCTTTGCACATTAGATTTCAAGAATATTCAAAACAGCCTATTAATTACCCTCCCTTTGATAAGGTAAGGAATGACATAGAGAGCAGTCATGCTTATGTGTAAGTAGCTATTTCTTCTTTCTTTTCAGCACTGCCTTTTCCACTCAGTTCCCACTTCCTGCCTTTTAGTTAGCATACTAGAGTGTTTTAAACTTGCCCTGTGTGAGAGTGCTAGTGCTCTGGCTTCAGGCTTTTTATATAGCATTTTGAAGACCTATACTTTTAAAAATATACTGTACCTAGTCTCTTGAGGGCCAGAAGCATAATCAGTTTTCCATATCAGTGATCTTACAAAAAGCTAAACTTATCTGGCTTTCTGAAAACCTTCAAACTGTACTTGCCTGTGATTTTAAAGATCTGTTATTTCTTTCTATATTTTTCCCACTTTTTGTGACACTTGTTCCTCTATGAGCTAAGTGCTTTTAAGCAGACTCTTAATATTGTACAAAAAGGGATTTCTTAAAGTCTGCCCTTCAACTAAATTCAGTGAAGTTGCCTTGCAGCTTTCTACAGCTATGGCTAAGAATGTCTAGAAAGTAAGTGTATGTTTGGAATACACGTGGTAATGTCTGTAGTGTGGATGCTAGATAGCAAGTTGTTCACAAACCAGAAGGCAAAACTAAGACCAGACAAGTAATAAACAAAGTGTTAAAACAGACAGCTAATGCTGCATTATGAAAATGATTCAACTCATACATAGATTAGTCTGAATTTTGTTTTGGGGATAGTTAGTAACCACCTAGAGAAAATTGCTTGCTCAAAGGGACATTTTGGGTTTAAAGTTTATTGAAATGAAATTAAATAATAAAATCAGGTCCTTGGTTTGATATTTGCTTGGGTTTTTTTGTTTGGTTTTTTCCTCCTTGTTGGCACAGTGCTTGTTCTTGTATTAAAACAGTGTTGGAAATGCATTAAGAGCTAGAACAGTACTAATTGCATTCTTAATTACAGTTGACCAGTTGTCTCTTTATACTGGGCTTATTTTAGTTAGTTTGGCTATTGGTTCATTTGTAAAGCTGTAAGTTTTTGGTCATTGCACTGTATATATTGAATTTTTACAGGAAAAAAAATGTTTTTATGTGCATAATACAGACATGTTATGTAAAAGTGTATTTCTTAAGTAATTGCATGGTTGTTCTAGCTCTCTTCCTTTTATTTGTACCTGCAGTGCCAAGTTTCAGTGTTAAAATACTGGGGTGAATACACACAAAAAGTTTGACTTAGTTAAGTTACCTGACATATTGATGTTAAGGTAGTATCTGATGGTCTTCACTGGAACAGGTTGCCCAAAGTAGTCGTAAATGCTCTGTTCCTGGCAGTGTTCGAGGCCAGGTTGGACAGTGCCTTGGGTGGCATGCTCTAGGGTAAGGCATCCCTGGCAGGAGGATTGGAACCAGATGATCTTACAGTCCTTTCCAAGCCAAACCATTCTGTGATTCTCTGATACCTTGTAACTTTGGTTTGGCTACTGGGTGTTGTTATTTTGTAGCTTTTACTCCCTTCTTGATCCTGAGGAATTCTAACAGAGAAATAGCCCAGAACACTGTTATGGAGCTGGTAATAAGACATTGGAAGCATTCACCTTTGAGGAAATGTTATTTTTTTTTCTAGTAACTTTTGCTACTTGCTGTTCCCTAGAGTTAAGAAACTGTTCTGCAGTATCCATGGGAAAATCAGAGCCCTAAACTCTTTGAATAGTGCATTCCATTTCTGCAGGTATACTGAAATTTGTACTGAAATATACTTTAAATACTGCAAAAGAGAATATGATACCCAGTGTCTGATACATTGCTTTGGTGAAGGTCCTGTTGAATCAGGAGTAACCTTGTAGGTGCTTGAGTTGCATCAGCTGAGAAACTGGTTTTCAGAATTGTCTACATGAGACTTGCTTGGTGTGTGGCTGCTTCTAATTTTATCTGTCTCGTTGCTTGTTTCTGCCAAGAAAATAGAGAATCAGATGGCAGATCTTTATTTTAAGAAACATAATGTGCAAAAATGGATTATTCTTTTTGATCTTACTATCACTCCTCTTGCACTGTACAGCTGTTTAGGGCTAAGAGATCAAAAGATAATCAAGAAGAAAACTGTTGTCTAGTGCGGGAGCAATGCATTGGGCTGGTAGTTCAGTTGAACAAAGCTTAGACTTGTAGAAACTTGTGAAGTTCATTTGCAAACCGATTAACTCTAAAAAGCACAAGGAGGCAAGGGTCAAACACAGCATTAAGGCATTGTGGTTTTTACAGTAAACAGGCTGCCCAGGGGGTTTGTGGAGTCTCCCTCTCTGGAGACATTCACCTGGATGCATTCCTGCTCTGGGTGCTCCTGCCTTGGCAGGGGGTTGGACTGGATGGTCTCCAGAGGTCCCTTCCAACCCTAACAATTCTGTGTGATTCTGTGAAATATTCCTTCATTTCTATAATATTTACTTTCCCAGTGCAGTCAGATTTGGGTTTAAATCTAATGTATTTAAAAACATGTCTTTGCAGATACTTGAAAAGGCAGCTGAGATTGCAAGGAGCAGTGACAATGCTGCAATGGCGGTAAGCACCTGCTAAAGACTAGTTAAACACTAATTTTCTGGGGCTTTTTGGCTTTTATCTTCTACCTCAATTTAGAAATACATGAGCTGCTCAAATGACAACAGTTCTGCTGGCTCTGTTTTCTTCTGTAATTCACTTTGAACTGCCTAAATATTCAGGTATATATCCCCTTTGATCAATATATTTTGGACTTCTTGGCTGTTTTCTGACAGGAAGCACATTTGCTTTACATACTCTATGGATTTGGCACACAGCTGTGATTTACATTCAATCTGGATCTGGAAAACATTCTTAGGTAGAATAAGATATTGCTGGAAAATTGCTCAGTGTTGTCAGTTACCATGTTTCAAAATAAGCTCTTATAAAAATGTTCATTGAACTGGAAGATGCTGTTTCCTAAATATGCTGTTTATGTCCTCGTTTTGAGGAATTGGATAGGTCTACCTTGAGGGAAAAGATCACCTGCATCTGAAGGTGTTTTGACCAAATACTGAAGATTGCAATTAAAAATGGTTAAAGCACAGTTGGATCCACAGTAACAACTGTATTTTATATAAGAACCAAGCAGTTAATTAACATACATGTCAGTTGCAATGCCAAGTGCCTAAAGCACTCAAGAAAAGTGAAAGCTTATTGCTGCTGCAAACAACTTAGTGGCAAATAGTTGGAAATCCTCAACAGCAGCATGCCAACTTGAGAGGACTGTAACTTCCAAATGAAAAGATTCAGTATTTCTAGATACAAAAATCCCCTTATTGTCAAGACTGTTTAATTTGATACAGAAACAGACTATGTACTTAGTTTTACCAAACAAGCATTGCATTTCAACTAGATTTTTCTGTTCACTGCTAAAGAATTTGTGCTTAGGTGCTATTTTTACATGAAAATATTTAAATCATCTTAGCACAATGCAAGGCTCAGGCATTTATTGTTTTTAAAGGAGCTAAACTTAAGTTCTGTATATAGCAGATGTATTTTTTTTGTCAGGTGGGATACCTGTGCAAAGTGTTATGTGTAGAGAGCTGTTTGTTTCTGCTACCATTTCTTCTGAACTTTGCATTAATGTAAAGACCTTTGGCCTACCTCTTAAAATTAGGTAGGAACTTCTTCAGCTTTGTGAAAGCTGCCTTTGGTATTTTAAGCTTGCCGTATTGTTTTTCAAAATATGTATTCCAACTAATTTATTCCCTTCAAATACTACTTCCTCACTCAGTAGCAGCAGTTCCTTTTTTTTACTCCCAGTAATTTATGGAATGCTATTGCTGCTGATATTACTGCTTTAATTTCTGCCCTTGCAGTTTGCATAGAGGCATGGCTGGGGACAGAAGGTATTAGCTGAGTTAGTGTGAAGACTCATTCATACAAACTGATTTACAGAATCAGTAGTAATGTCTGGAAAAGACAGATTTATATGTACATCTCTTAAATCTGCTCACTTGCGAACCAGAAAGTACATGTATCCTAAATGAGAGTTCTCCATGTTAGAGTAGGAAAATAGAAATATTGCCATCTAGTGTCAATTGATTTTAAAGTTGAGTTCCTTCTCTAAAAATTTCTGTACACTGAATTTTGAACCTACTAGTTACAGCTCTTTCTAGCCTAAAGAAATCTGAAAGAGAGGCATAGTCATTCCCCATAGTCATTCAGGAGTTTTAGCTGATGTTCTTCCTGGTATAGGATTCCTAGTATTTGAGTTAAACTACAAAAATCCTAGTGAATATATCAAAGCATTGTTTATTTTATATGTTTGTCATTTTCTAGGGTCGAGGTGGTAAGAAGTTTTATGTTGTGCTAAAAGAAATAATGGAAAGAGATCCTTTATCTCAACTCTGTGAAAATGAAATGGATCTTATTTGGACTTTGCGGTATGACTGTCGTGAAAATTTTCCACAATCATTGCCAAAACTGCTGCTCTCTTTAAAATGGAACAAACTTGAAGATGTTGCTCAGGTAAGGGAAAAGGCAATGATGCTGGGGAGAAATCCTGGAGTCAGATAATGAGTAAATAGGGTTTCTTTCCCAAGTACGGGCATTTTGTGTAAACCCAAGTTCATTGCATACCTTCTGTGGCATGGACATATAAGCAAGAACTTAATATCTAAAATAAAACAAAAAGAAACCCAGAGTGCATTTCAGAGGTTCTCTGAATAAGGAGGAAAGCACAGCAATGAATTTATACGGGCTAATTTTAAAATCTTGTGCTCAACTTTGATATTAAGTGCAAGGAATTTCACAGAATCATTTAGGTTGGAAGGGACCTTTTGAGATGATGTAGTCCAGCCCTTGCGCTCGGGCACAGTTGGCTAGAGCAGGAATGTTTCCAGTTGATTATCTGCACTGATGAAGTAAAATCAAAACCTGAAATAAAGGTTCTTCTAAAAACTTAACCTTCTCAAATATTACAAAATTCCACATCTTGGACCGTGTAATTAAACCTCTTAGAGGCAGACATGATTCTTCAGAGATACAGTACCCATTAGTGGCACAAAATAAAGTACTCGCTTCTCATCATGTTCATTGATCAAATAAGGTCTCTTTCAGGTAACTCCAAGTTAATTATGGACTTTAAGACTGGTGCTGTGACACATGACTACATTTTCAGTGAAACTATTCCATTTCTTTGCTGTATAGATGCACAAGGTTATTTCACTCTATTGTAAAGAAGATACTAGAGCTGCCTTTTTCTGTATTTACCCAAATGGAATACAACTCTTGTGACACTTCTTGGGAATAAGTGGAACCTTGATATAGGAAAAATTATATGAGCATATAATGAGACAATTCCTGTTTGATAGACAAGACTTAAAAGTAGTAAAATAACAGATTCATGGATTTGTATTCAAACATTTTAGTCTGGGTGTGTAAAGAGGAGGCTGGGCAAAACGGGAAATGTTTGACCAGTGTTCACATGTGCAGTGCTCACTGTTCATCTGTTTATTCTAAAAAATAAGCATTTACCCTAGTATTGTTCTAGGTAGCATACATTTCTATTGTAGCTTACTATTCTGACTTTCATCTGTTTCAAGGTGGGTGTAATTGGAAGAAAATGAAACCACCCCATGAAAACTTGCCTTCCATCTATTCATCATGTGATTTTTGTAATTATCCAGTCCATCGGAATCTTCCTTTGCCTCCAGCTTAGTTGATGTTTTATTGTTTCCTTCCTACCAGCTAGGTGTATGTTTTGTGAACATCTAAAATTACATGGAGTTTTGTCCTAGCTCCATGTCTGTGCCATGAACACAACCCTAACAAAATACAGCACCCACACATTCCTTGTGTTCTCATGTGCAAGAATGCTTTGTTCCTTAGTACGTTCATTATATGCTTATGAATTTATTGTTAATTATTTGAAGTTATCTGGAAATATAACCTGTAGGAATAAAAGCAGGTAACTGTTTATTCATTAAAATATGTGAAGGAAAAGGTATTCTGATTGCTTACTAGG
Source organism: Agapornis canus (assembly GCA_036873685.1). NCBI lineage: Eukaryota > Metazoa > Chordata > Aves > Psittaciformes > Psittacidae > Agapornis > Agapornis canus. Next base: position 11,411 of record JBAFWW010055113.1, read on the forward strand.
GGCTTTGAAATATGGCCTTTGGAAGCAGGGTTCCAGAGAATTATTTGGAGTACGGATGTTAGATGACAGCTCAAAGTCCTTTAAATTTGGGGATATTAAACAATAAATATAAAGCATTTTATTTAAACAAATGGCTGAAAACGCATAGTCATCTGGCTTACGGAAAAAATGTAGTATTGATATTTGCTTATCTATAGACAGTAGTGTGTTTTATATTTTAATAGTGGCTTTGGCAGCAAGAATAGCCCATCTGAAAAATGAGATCTCATCCTTAAACACACCCAATATTGCAATAATATATGCAAGTATTCCCAATGACTTACCTTTTCAGGTCAGTCAAGGCAGCTTCATGAATTTTATGAATTCCAACGTTATCAAGACACGTTGCTTACCTCACATGAAAATTAAGTCAATATTGTACTAGCTGTATATTGCAATATTAGTGCTGCTACAGCACACATGGTGTGGCACTAGGAGGTTTTTAAATGCCCTAAGTATTTCAGTAAAAGTCTTGACACATAAGGCAAAAAGTTCAAAACATCAAAGCCAAGCAACCAACAAAACCCAGCCAAACACCAGCTGCTTTTAGGAAAAATGAACAGTGTAGCTATATTCCAGTTTCTGTTAATGCAGCTCAAAGGTAGTAAGGTTTTCAACAAATGGAACATTTGATTGTAGACCATCTTTAATCTGTTATTTCAATGTTCCCATAAAGTTATGTACAATGGATTAAAGCAGCTTTCTTGTGTTATTTACCATATAGATTCCATCCTAGCTGTTACTGCATTGTAATATTTCACTGGAGTAGTTGCACTGAAGGATTCTGAAGGTGTTTGTCCTTCTGTTGCTGTAACCTCCTTACTCAGTAGAGCAGGAGGATGGCAGAACCTGGTAGCAGAACTCACTATTTATTTTCAAAGCAAGGCTTAGCTATTATTAAAAACAAACAAAGCCATTGCTTGTTTTGACTTTCAATCAAGTGACACCATCATTAATGAGAACTAGAGAAATTGCTATTCATTTTCTCAAGTACTTGAAATAACTGCCATAAAAATACTGGCCTGTGCTTAATTGCATTGTCTCTTATAGTAGACTCATCCTTTAGGAAAGAAAAAATAGTTATTTCTATATAGAAATAAAGAAATATTGACACTCCAAGGCTAAATTTGAGTTTTCTCTAAACCTTTAGATTGTTGTTGAGAATTCATGTTCCTCATTTCCTCACAGCTTGTTAGGAGTTGCTAACCACATGAGAGAAGTGTGCAGTATTTCCTGCATGCAGCATTTTAACATGGTTGATGCTGCAAAGAAATTTTAGAGCATGAACCATCTGTTTTGAACTGTCAAATGTCTTTACAAATGAGCTGTGTTATCGCTGATATCCATTCACCTGTGCTTCTGAGAAGTCTGTGATGTGCCCGGGATGTGGAGCTAGTTGCAATGCATTTTCCTCTTAATTCCAAGGCAGAAGGTGACCAGAGCAGTGGGTATTTGGGGAATTTCCTTGCCCATTTCATAGTTCGTTTGGATCATGCTTCTTCTAAGCTCGTATCACTTAATATTTTCCCATTGTAATAACCTCTGAAATCATTGCAGCAGTCAAAATGAGAAGTTCTGTAGCTTCAAATGAACTTCATAGTTAATGTACCTGCTGTAGGCCATGACTTTCAAGATGAAGTAACTGATACATGCAGCATGTCTTTCTCTTGTCTTTTCAGACTGTGCTTCAGGTTCTCACTGGTGATCAGTCATGATTAACAAAGCGTTCCTAAGTTTTTGCTGGTTCTGCACCTCATTTAAGTAGGCTGTCTAGAAATTCCAACACATTTGTTTTGAAGTTTCTTGCTGTGTGACTGCAAGCAGAGCTGCTGCTTGCATTTCCAACATCTGCTTTATTGTATTAAATGTCTGCTCAGCGTTAGTCTTTCTTTCAGAACTCCCTATAAGCATCCATGATATGTAAATGTTGGTGGTTGTGGTTCTGCATGATGTTCTTGAACCTTTGGATTGAATAGCTATTTGCTTGTATATTTCTGTGGAATTATGACATCTATATTTAAAAATACCTTTAATTTTACTTCATATGTTCATACCAGTATTTGGCCATGAAAACAGCTTGATTCTTTCTCCTGCTTCTGGAATTGTAGCATGGCCACTGGCTTTGCAGTGGGAGTGATCTGTGCCCTTTTCTTGCCTTCTGAATTTCACAAAGCTGCACAGATGAACCCACTGAGAATCTGTCCAACGGGTGTTTAAACAGTGTTATGAACGTGTCTGTTAAATACAGGCCGAGGCTATGATGTACACATGTGTTTGTCATACTTGAACTAGAAGCACTTGTCAGATAGTAGAAATGGAGATTTTTCACTAGTGGAGTAAAAAGAATTGCTAAATCAGGCATTCATATTCTTAAATTGCTGTTTTAAATATGAAGTACCTGTATCGTCTAATTTGTAGGAAGGGGTATTTTTATCATGAGTTATGGATTGTTCCTACAGAGAAGAAAAGCCTTGTTCTGTTAATGCACTGCATTTATGCGTTTTGGCTTGTTTATTTGGAGCAATAACGTACTGCTCCAGCCACGCCACTATATACATGTCATTAGAAATATACTGTCAGTGGGTAGCTTTACTGAAGTGTGATAAAACCAGTTTATTTTTGAGACCTCTAGATGTTGTTCTTGGTAGTCCAAAATAATACCCTAGTGTTCTCTGTATTTTTCCCAGCACATCATTGTCTTCAACATTGGGATTTTTTTTTTTTAATATCTAACCCGAATCATCCATTTTGCAACACTCATTACTATCCACAGTGCCTGTGGGAAAAGGCTCCATCAGTTGAGGTGGATAAATAGCTTTGGTAAAGGTCTCAAGATAACCCTATTTTTCTTAAATAGAAAACTTTTACCATTACCAAAATATTTATGTAATTATGAGAACATTTACAAAACATTATCAACATTATCTAAATATATACATATTTGGGGTTACCTTATCGTTATTTACTGTCATTTTGTCTTATGTATAAAGAAACTGGTATTTCAGACTAAGTATAAGTGACACCTGGTGCCAAAAAATTAATCTGTATCATTTGAAAGGGTAAGAAACATAATCAGAAGTGTGCCTGTCTTCCCAGAATTATTTCCTCTCCCATGATCAGTCTCTAACCTCCTTCTGTTAGTGGGAATGTTTTTTGGGCACTTATACTCACGTTCTTCAATACTTACTTTACCTGTAACCTAAGAATCTTCTTTTTAAAACAGCTTCAGGCTCTCCTTCAGATATGGCCGAAACTGCTGCCCAGAGAAGCATTGGAATTGTTGGATTTCAATTATCCAGACCAGTATGTCAGAGAATACGCAGTGGGTTGTTTAAAACAAATGAGGTGAGTATATTTTATTACTTCAGCATGCATGGACATCTGCAGTGAAAAACTTCATTCTGTTTGTTTATAGGAAAAAAAAAAAACCCAACAAAAAAGCCACAAAGAAGCATGATTTAAGCACACTGCCTGCCATGAATAGATAGCCAAATCAAGCAGGCTAATTTCTAGATAAGCACATTGGCAGCCAAATAAAGCCATATTCTGACATTGTGTATTCAGTGAATATTATATTCCATGTTGCTGAGAGAACAGCAGTGTGCCTTTGTCCCAGGGAGGGTTGTTTCTTCAGCCAAACCTTCCTTGGGCAAAAGGAGAGCAGGATGGTATGGGATCTTTCTAAGAACAAAAGGAGAAAATATTACAATGTTCTAACACTACAAAAATTGCCATCCAGCTACCTCAGATCCTGTCAGAGATTCACTGTGTCGTGTCATACAAATGTAAGCTGTGGTGTATAATAAATAAAACAGAGAATTACTGATTTTTTTGTTCTTCACTATAGCCTTTGCTATCTGCAGCTCTTTATCACGTATAATTTTGCTGTTTATGGTAATGTAGGGCAAAATCTGTATAACGGTAGTATTTGCAGCATTACTGCCTATTTCCTGTCCTTGAATTCTAAATTGTCTCTGGTGAATAGTTTAATGATTAATTCTTTTAATGGTCAAGGCTAGACTTTTTGGGGTAAATAAAACCCAAGAGTATTTTGACTTCTTTAGAATGCAAGCAAGCAGTTTAGCTGCTGGGCTATCCTAAATAATGCTGAATTGTTACATCTGGAGTTACTTTGAGAGTTCTTATGTTCTGGCTCTGAAACAAAATCATGTTCAGAAATCAATCTTCAACATCATTATAAAGTCTAATGAAGGCAGCTGCTAAAAACTGTAACCTAAAGGTAATCCTATGAGCAGAAATAAAATAATACATGAGCTTAAATCAAACACATCATAATTGAAAATCTTTTCAAGTTACTGAAGTTTTTCAGGCTAAGATGAAGTGAATGAAAATTCAGTGTTTGCATCTCTGCAGTCTTCAAGCAATGGGCAGAAGAATTTTGACTCATTTTCCTTCTGTCTTAGGCAGAGAAATTGAGTTCTGCAGGCCTTTTTGACAAGATACTCAAATATAAAAAGCAAAAAAACACTCACATTTGTACTAGAGTAACATAATTGTCAAGTCTGAGAGGTTTTTTGGGGGGAGGAAAATACAAGATTTAATAGAAAATTATTGGAAATATTTTTATAATGTCAGAATGTTGTTTGAAGTAGTTAATAAGCACAGAGACCTTATAAAGGTACATTTATGTGGCTAAATATTTAAATGTGGACTTGTAGGAGTAATTTGGGCACTGTTTGGTTTCTCAGAGATGATGTATGTGTTTTTTCCTTAACTTTTATGTTGTTGGTAGGAATAAAATAATCCAACACAACCAAAATGAAACCAACAAAAAGTTTTGGCTCAATGGATCACTTTGTGGGTGCATCTTAATAAATTAACACCTATTAGCTCACAGGTAGTAACTTTTGCAGACACAATAATTGCATTACTTTCAGCAGAATGAATGTTGTGCTCCCCCTTCTTTGTAAGCTGAGTGACCTTGATAGGTCTATGTAATTATTACCAGTTCTTGCCCATGCCCACTCTGGGTAACTGCTAGGTTCCCCTTTCTGTGGTCCCACAGGTCCAGCTCCTCAGTCTGAGGTTTGAGTGCTCAAAGACAGCCAGTATCCAGTCTGAAATAATTTGAAATAGTGGATTTCCCAGGTACTTAACCTAGCACTGAGGCTTAGACCTTGGTCTTGTAAAAGCCTGTGACAGAACACCAGGTTTTCATTTCCACGTTTGAAAGCCATAAGACACTGTTGAAGGTATAACTTACTGATGAGTTTGAATTCCTCAGTCTGGCACTCTCACGAACTTGTGTATTATTGTCCCTCTCCATGCGACTGAAAAACTGGGAGACTGTTGCTGTTGAAACAGATCTGTTGGATTTGTCCTGTGCATCTCAATTTCTGCAATATCATTAATCTAGTTATTCTGTTACTAACTGCTCTTATGTATCTCATTCTAGTGATGAAGAGCTCTCTCAGTATCTCCTTCAACTTGTGCAAGTCCTGAAATATGAACCTTTTCTTGATTGTGCGCTCTCCAGATTTCTCTTAGAGAGAGCACTTGCTAATAGGAGGATAGGACAGATGTTGTTTTGGCATCTAAGGTAGGAGTTTTTCCCTTGCATCCTTCTGAAACTATGGAGCCTGACTGGACTTTCAAATATGATTGCTTGAGGAGTTTTCTAACTGTAGTCCCCCGCAAGTCCTCCTTATGTTTCCTTACCTTTGGCATTTATAGATCAGAGCATGCCTATGACTGAGAATAAATTACAGTGATTTGTTATCTGCTGTTTGATGAACGTATTCCCAACTGCATTCAGCTGTAACTCTCTGATAAGTTAGATTTGTATATAACCTTAGTGCTTGTTTTGGCTGCGTGTGCAGTAGAAGTACAATATTTATGCTTCTCAGTTGAGGAAAATTTGTATTACCATTGAGAGTCTTAACAAAATAAAAGCAGTTCTCTGTGTAACTGCTACTTTTGGTGACCGCTTCCCTGAAAGGGAGCCACCTTGCAGAATGGACCTTAGGTAGATTCTGACTTCCAAGTGCAGTTTACTTAATACTTCTAAAGAGGAAGTACTACATGAAAATGTTTTGAGGATAATTGGCTCTGGTATAAGCTTCAGTGGCTTATTTCAAAGTGTTCCCCCTGAGGCAAATACGGGCTTTTCAGTTGGAAAGGTTTGAGAACATGTAGTTTAGTGTCAGCCCTGATTGTCAGTATCACCTTCTGTGATTTGTAAGTACTGCTGTCTTGAATAAAAGGGGTTCCTGAAAACAAATATCCAGTCACTACCTGTTAACATTACTGTCTCCAGTGCAGTCCTATACCTTGCAACAAGTGACATACACTGAAACTAGCCAGTCCTCATAGTCTTCAGCACATAAATGTTCTATTATTTTTTTAGAAATCTGACTTTTTGTTTTCTCTGCATGACTATGAGATGTTTTGCTCTTTATTTCTTTGTTGTTTTTTTGTTTGTTTATATGGGGTATTTCATTACTGTAATGACTTGAAGAATGCCAGTCTAGAAGCGCTGTGGTCTGATGAGCAGCTTTTCCTCTTACAGGTCAGAGGTGCATATACCTGCCGTATCAGTACAGTTTGGTTTGATACTTGAAGCTTACTGCCGAGGAAGTGTTGCTCATATGAAAGTACTTGCTAAACAGGTATAGACTTTCCTTCTTTGAAACCTGACTTATTCTAGCTTGTAACTGAGACAATTATTCCATTGCTCCTGTGGGGCATATTGGTTTCCTTGACAAAATCCATTTCTTGGGGAGTGGGGAAAAGAAGGGAAGCATGAGTGAGACAGAGGAATGAAAGCGAAACCAGATGGATGATGGAGTGTCTTCCCTGGTACAGAAAGCAGCTAGTGCTGTGGGGCGTCAGAGGTAGGGAGGTGGCTTTACATTGTGCCAAGTTGTGTGAAGTACTTTGAGCAGCCTGCTTGTATTCTGGACAGAGCAGAAGGCTATCTGGGTTATTAACTGAAGAAGGGTTTCTGTGCACTGGAGACTTGTGACCTTTTTACCCCAGTAAGGGCAGCTTGTTCATTAGAAACTATTACTTTTCCATCTAAACTTTGGCTAGATGACTCCTGAACTGCTTCCCGCAGCTTTGGCTTTTGTTAAAAGCTGATGCACAACCCTGTGAAGTTGTAGTATAATGTAGTATTCCTTGGAAATAGAGGTGTTGAAGCAAACCAAATACGCATTTTAGTGATAATATAATATGGTTCAGGACACAACTTAAAAATATGCCATTTACAGAAAACAAGCAAATTAAGAGATGGTTGCTGTTAAATACCCTAGTAAATGCTAGAGTTTTGCTTTTAAGTACAAGTGTATCAGCAGATTATTAATAGAGACTCGCAAATCACTTTTGAAGTAATGCAGTTTTAGCAATGAATTTAGATTATGATAATAAAACTCTTTTAAAAACAGTCTCTCTCTGGAATGAATGTATTTGCTGTATCAGGCCACAGAGGCTCACTCAGTAGGTACTTCTCTGATGAGTGCTGTTTCTAACAGTTTTGATACCATCTGTGTTGAAACTATGCTTTGAGAGGCATATGGAACAGGAATGTGTTATTGTGCTCTTTATTACTGCAGTTCACAGGACATTGAGAGACCATCTCTTAGACATGTGTGCTCGCTAGTATTGTCAGAATCATACAAAGATTAGGTGATGAAATGCTTGGAGCAATAGACCTAGGGTCACTAAAGTTTTTGTGCACTTCACAGGAAACCAATGTCAGTACAATCAAAGAAGGGGCAAAAAAATTCCCAACTGTGCAAACACGGAAGAAATTCAAAGTAGAAATACTTCAAAAAGTTCCTGTTTGTACAGCACAGGTTCCATTTTGTTCCCTTGTCACTGATGTTTGTACAGCTCCTAGAATAGTGGAAAAGCAGAGTGCTTTTGGTTTTGACAGATGGCTGACCTGGCAGGTCTCCACTGCCTCAGCTTTATAATCAAACTGCATACAATTTCCACAGCATCCTGCCTGACAGAGGTCATTCTGTCTGTAGAAGTGGTAAGTTCTGACTCAGCACCTTGTAAGTTAGACTGAAGCTTCCTTGTATAGAAATCAACTTCTGTAATTATTAAATTGATGCTGTTTGCTAGAATATATGTATTACTGAGCATGTTAACTGTGGCTAGTGCAAATACAGTTGATTGTTCTAACAGCTATTTTATATATGTCTACAAGTTGCTTAGATGTAGATGCAATGCATGACTTGTATTTGTTGTATGTGCTGTTGAGGTTTGTTATTGAAAGGCTTTTCTTTCTTAGTGTTATGTGCATTCACATCATTAGTTGACTTAGAAATTTTCTTAGAAATTATGTAGCAGTAGAAAACTTTCAAAAAAGGGGGGAAGTTTTCCCCACAGAAGGGGGAAAATGGGTTAAATCCCACCTGCATGGTTCAAGAAATTGCCTTGCCTTTTTACATGTGTTTAAGGTAACAGTATGGCTTAGATGAGACACTATGATTGATTAGAACACTTGCCTTATGTCTACCTTCAGCAGGATTTTAATGAGCAGATGTTTAAGACTCTGCTCTGTACAGGTTAGGATGCGTAGTTAAGCATGTGAAAATTGTGTGCAAGTGGTCACAGGGCCATGTATGCAACTAACAGGATGTGTGCGATGAAGTATCTACATCCATAGCTCACCACAAGTAATGCTTGATTTTTAAAAGTGTGAAGCACTCAATATTTCTGTCAACTTCAGTATGGATAAAGACAACTATGTTAAGGGCTTTGCTAAATTAGCGGGCAAAAGTTGTATCTGGAAGAAGGACCTTGTGTAAATATACACTACAATCTTTTGGGAAATGTCAAGTCATGCTTTAAAAGGTGACTCAAAGCTTGGGAGCTTTCACCTATCAATGTCTTTGTTACTTAAGAAAATGGAATTTCTGGGGCAGGAGTTGCTTGGCAAAGGCTGCTTTAATAGCCATCTATTATTTCCATTTAAATGGTAGAATCATTTAATACTACCTTTTGTTTTGAAATGGGATTTTGCATTGTATTATGTGTAAAATCAGAGCAATGCTTTTTAAAGATAAAATATCTTTCAGGTGGAAGCCCTTAATAAAATGAAGACTTTGAATAGTTTAATTAAGCTGAATGCCATGAAGCAAAGCAAAGCAAAAGGAAAAGATGCAATGCAGACATGTTTGAAACAAAATGCTTACAGAGAAGCACTTTCTGACCTCCAATCTCCTCTGAATCCTTCTGTTATACTGTCAGAACTACAGTAAGTTAAGAATGAGGGAATAAAATTCCACTGTAGCTTTTCCATGGGAACAGTAAAGCAGAAATGTGTATGTGCTGTAACTACTTTTGGCTGCATTGTTCAGCAGATGTGCTGTCATAAGGAACTTCTTGTGTAGTGAGAGAAGACCTGCAGTTGGGAATCTGCCTAAGGTTAAGTTACCAGTTAAGTTTAAAGGTGTTTGTGGTCCACCTTGAAACTTAATAGTCTCTTAGTTCATGCATTACCATAGCTAAATAGAATTAAATATAAACCTAAAAATGAGTTAGACAGCATTCCTAGCTTCTGTTTATAACAATAAGCACAAAAAACATTGAAACTTTTAACAGCACTTAAATATAAAGTTTAAAAAGTTGGTGGGAAAGGATATGAAGAAAACTATTTTCTCTGAAAATGAGGGTGTTTAATTAAAGCATTAGATATATGTATGTCAATCACAATATCTAATACATTCCATCTATAACAACATGTTTGTAACTTGGTAAGTGCTCATAGCATAGTAGCAGAATGAAAGTAGAGGTAACATTTCAGTGCTTCCAGACTGGAAGTCTGTGTGTTCTGTTGTGTTTGCACAATGTTTGGACATTTTCAGTTGAATTACTCTTATTGGACTA
>JBAFWW010055113.1:21320-45162 GCA_036873685.1 Agapornis canus
ACTAAACCTTTTGTTGTATTTTTTCTAGTGTTGAGAAATGTAGATATATGGATTCTAAAATGAAGCCTCTATGGATAGTGTACAACAACAAGATGTTTGGAGGAGATCTTGTAGGGATCATCTTTAAAAATGGTGACGGTAAGCAGTGCTAAAAACTTTAAACATTTTCTTTCTGTCTTCATTCCCACACTTGCACTTAAGCTTGTTGCTCTGTATTGCTGTAAAACAAATATGGTTTACTCTAACATAATGAAGCATCATCTTCTGACTGGGTTTCAAAGTATATACATGATTAATGATGGTAATACAACTATGGTTAATCCCAACTTCACCTTTAGTGTTGATGAGTACTTTGAGATTGCTTTATAAACATAAGGAAGTTTGTCTACAGCACACTGAGAATTTGAAGTAGCAGTTTCAACCTCTTGTTATAGATCTGCGGCAGGACATGTTGACACTCCAGATCTTGCGTTTGATGGACATACTTTGGAAAGAAGCTGGTCTGGATCTTCGGTAAGGATCTCTTGAGGACTGGTTTATTTGCATGGAAAATCTGCTTTTAGCAGTGAAGTTCTCATGTTTTCTAAGTATCTTCCCTACTGTTCCCTTTCTATGCATCAACATGGCTGTCCAGAGGTTTCACTTGTCATTGCCAGGGTGAACATCCTATAGGAAGCAGTTACCGTAACTAATTAGATGGCTTCTCTTGGCATTTGATTTCTTAGATGGCCCACATTAGAGAAGAACTTAGCCATGAAAAGGAATAATGGAAGAAGTGAAGTGAAACTTAGGGATTTTTGTTTATTATCAAGCAGAATCCTTTTCCTGGTGTGCCACATCTCTTGCCATTTGTCTAAGTTGCCACAGTGATTACAAATTCCACTGTTCTCTTACGTAGTTTAATTGTTTGAAAATCATCTAGATAAAAAGCATTGTATGAGGTCAGGAAATAATTCCTGAGTTAAGCATCCAGCAAGCAGCTTTTGTGTCTGTTGTTTGTTTGCCTGTGTTTGTGACCTTTACCAACAGGTGTTTCATAAACTCCTCATGTAACAAACTTAACTGTTAGTGATCACTGATTTTCCAGGCATATGCAAAAATGGGGACTTAGTTATGATAGAAATTGCAACTCTTAAGTTCAAAGACACACATGCAAGCGAGGTACAGAGAGCACAGATCTACTGGCCAGAAGTTAGCAGCTGAGGACTGCACCTGGAATACACCATCACAGTTCTCTAATGGGTAGACCTGATAGGCAAAACCCTCTCTAGAAATTAGTCAGCTTTAAGTACTGCTAATTTGGGAATGGGGAGTAGGAGTCTTGAGATTCTTTATAATAGAACTTCACTGTCTGGTTGAGATTTACCAGAATTGTGAAATGCAAATACAGGTTCTTTTTAACATTTTCTCATTTCTTTGGGCCTTTTTTCCTTAAGGACATGTATGGTGTGTGTTGCCATGGCCGCATATGTCCAAATAAATTTTATACTTGCAATCTGTTTCCTACCAAATTTAACAGCAGAATGTCCATCTTCTGTTAATTACATTCAGGCTTCATGAAGATGAGGGTCCCTGGAGAGAAGTGTCAATTCGTGGGCCTTTTATGGTTTTTCTGGGGAGAGGGAAGGGGCGTTGGTTATTTTGGGGGATACTTTTCCAGCCACATCTATGCACCACTTTAAGCCAAACTAATTTTCAAGTTCTAATTTCTTTTCAGAGAAGTAGTTCTAAAGGAGACACTGGGTATCAGATTATTATAAACCATTTGGAGGCCATAAATTCAATTTTGCATGCCTGTGAAAAAGCGATAATCCTTTGTGTTTAAGTGTTGTTTATAAAGCTAGAAGTACTTATTTAAATATAACTTGAAATATTCCATTTAAACTGTTTGAGCTCATTTAAAATTTCTAAGCATAATAGTGGGAGTTTCAAAAGGCACAAAACATCAGCTTGCACAGAGAAGTAAAACTATAAACTTGTTATTTATGCTGCTTATGGAAAGATTCCATTGAGTTAAGTATGGGATGAGGGAGGAATGTGAACAATAGTTTCTGGAAGTATATGCTTGTGATGAGGTGGCTGAGCATGTGTGAAGTTGAGCACTGATTTGAGGAAACTTTAGGTAATTTATGTCATTATAAATAGACTGTAAGGAGACTGATCCAGCTTTTAGCGGCAAGGACAACCTCTGGCAGCTGTGGAATCCCAGATGAGGCATTCTTTGGTTGCTGCCTTCCAGAAGCTTAGTTTGTGGTTGCAGCCAGGGCCACACACTGTGCCTAGCAAACAGGAATAGCGATCAGAAGTCATCAAGTATGCTTTTCCTGACTAAGGCATTTTCCTAAACTCAACAAAGGAAAACCACAAACGGTCTCGGATGTCCAAGATTTTTCTTAAAACTCTCAGAAGAAAAAAAAGTAGCAAGGGGAAGTTCCTAGTGAGAACTGAAGTTCTATAATTGGCCTCTTCCATTTATTTACTTTACTGGGAGCATCTTCCTTCCATTCATCCTCTCGTAGTTATGATTAGAACATAAAATTCTAGGATTGAGGCAGGGCTACAATTTGATGTTTGTCAAAGAGAGATTAACCAGGCAGCTGCCAAGGGAAGGCTCTGAAATGGCCTGAATTGAAAACAGAATTGGACAGAACAGCACTCTGAATGCGTGGAGCATGAGGACACAGCTAGGAGGGGAGGACACTGTGATGTCCATGTTTACAGTCTGTGTGCCTCTTGGGAAGAGGTAACTCCAAAATCTGTGCGTTAAACAGCAGTGGTTCTGTGTAAACAGCATTGTTCATGAATTGGGGACTTGCTGGTTTCTTGGTTAAGAGGCATAGTATCAGGTAAATAAGTGTTTTCCTGAAAAATACAACTTTATATGTCCATATAAAGACTGCCCCGTATTATCCTTTGAGGCTATAGTTTCCCTGAAGTTGTTGCTTCTCTTTTGCCTTTGTGGATTTTGCGCTTTTCAGCTGTTTTCCACTACAGAAGGTGTGGTAGCTTATGCAAGTGTGATACAGGGCTTCTCTCTTCTTTCACCAGAATAAGAGCAGAAGCACTTGGTGTCTGCCTCTCTCTGCCAATCAATAACATCTTGCCATGAGCAAATAATGGTGCTGCTACAAAGCATGGATCAAATGGCAACCAATATGCTGCCATCGAGGAGTTTGGGATAGGATCAGTTTCCTTATAATTGCACGGCAATCCACAGTCAGTTATTTAGTAGTAATTTAAAATGAAACCTTAGCCCAGTCTGTGCCTAAAGCGAGCATGATATTCCCAGTGGGGTTTCTCAGCTCTGGAGAGGAACACCAAATATATATTGGTTTTGAGATCTCCAAAGCTGAAGAAGTGTTTGTTTGTTTGTGTGTTTAACTGTTAAGTGATATGTCTCATGGGTGAACTGGCCTATTCCACATAGGGTGTGTTTCGTTGTCTCAGTGCCATATGTGCATTCTGACTACAGAGCAGAACAAGACCAGGTTTTGTATCAGGGAAATATGCAGGAGGATGCAGCAGTGTACTCCATTAGCTCTTTCATCCAGAGCTGTCACTGGATGGACCGTGCAGTTCACAACTGAGTAAGCTTCTCATGGAAACTGCATCTGCTTTTCATGCAGGCCCAGCCAGTAGACAGCAATGACTGTCAGCTCAGAGGAGCACTGCACTGTCATTTAGAGAAGTCTGGCTCAGGGTCAGTTTACCTTAGATGTCTGTCAGTCAAGTACCTGACAGAAATGAGAAAGCCAAAAGAGCATATTGTTTAATTAATCCCCATATCTATTAATTTCTAACACAAACTATGACCTGAAAATTGAGCAGGAAAGAATTGACACTAGAAAGAGTGTGCAGCCAGACTTCCCCAGTTCTTTCTATAGCTTATCTCTAGTTGTTTCTTGTTCTTTAAGTAGGGTCAGTTATGAAACAAATTCACTAAATAAAAAGGTATTTTTATTGAGGTTACGTCTGCAGAGTGACAAAATGAGACTTCCAGAGGTTCAAACCCATGAAAAGTTACAACTCTTCAAGTTATGTTGCTTTAAAAACCTTGGTGTCTGAAGTCATGTGTATGGGTATACTCAGTAGATTGTCATTCTCTGATATTTGTTTCTATGAGGAATGTTTAAATACTACAAGTACCTGTCACAGCAGAGGAGCAAAACATCTGTCTGTGGGGTCTGCAGTGTTGCACCTCTTGGAAGAGTAATCCTTGCATCAAAAAGCTTATCTGCAGCTTTACCTATGTGACAGCAATGAAACTGTGTTAAGGGAGAACTTAGCAGAGTAACAGAACAAAAGGACATTTGAAGTTCGAGGAGTTTGTTCTATGCTGAATGACCTTTGTTGTTGTTGAAGGTATTTAGTACTTGGTTACTTTATTTAGTATGTGGTTACTTATGGCTAAGAGTGAGTTCTCCAGACTACTTTTTCATTTCACGGCTTATTGAGTTTCAATGCCTATAATGAGTTTTCTTCTTTACCTCCCTTAACATCTGTCAAGTCTGATGCTAAGTGACTGTACATGAATGAAATCAGAGCTCATAAACTTATTGAAAAATGCATTTGTTACAAATGTAAAAATGACATTGTTTTTAAACCATTGGCCTTGAAATTATAGAGAATGTGTTAATAAATTACCAGAACTTGGTGATGGATTTGGAAATATACTGCTTTGGAGAATTAAACTCTGGAAATAAAGAGCAGTATTAAATGGAATTAAGAACATTTTCTGTCCTGCTCAGGATTGCTGTGTTGATTTGCCTGTAGTCTTTACTGGCATTAAAAAAGCAGGGAGCATATCCTGCTGACAGATGTTGAAGTCAGAAAGACCAGGATGAGATGGAAAGGGCCCAGAGGATTTGTCCCTAACTTGACTCCTGTCAAACTGTCTCTCTGACAAGGATGTTTTTTCCTCCAGTTGTAAGCACACAGTCCTCAAGGGGCTGAAGGCTTTCATCATTGCTTGCTTTTGAAGGGGAAGTTGTTGGACATGTGCCCAGTTAAGCTGTAAGTAGGGTGGGTTGAAATGCCATGGAAGAAGGCCAGCGTGCACTTTAACCTGGCAATATTTGGCTTACATTTGTCATGTCGTGATAAGGATGGGCAGTGCTTCCTTGTATCATGGACGCTGGTGTTCATTAATTACCAATCCCTTCTGTTCATTGTGAGAGCCCTTTGGTCTAGACTGTTGGGGTTTTTAATTGGGAAGTAGATTAGAGTAGAAATAGGAAGAAAGTTCCAAATGTGCACTTTTCTGTTTTTATTACTATTAGATTTTTTGTTTCAAAGTTGTGTGTTCTGAATCCCCTGTTGAATCTAATTTTCAGTTCATTTTGTTGCCAGTAGAGAAGAACCCCCAGCTATATATTTATTCCTACTTGTGCCCCTTCAATTGCATGCTGTTACTTAGGCAGAGAAACTGTTCAGCCGTCTAATAGCTATTATGCCAAAAAGTTCCAATTATTTTCACCTGGAATGCTATTGACTTTTCCTCTATGACTTGGGATAATAGGCTCTGTCAGCTAAAAGATGTGGTTCTGCTTTGTAGCAATTAGTATCTGCTTTATATATGATTACTGATTAAACTCCACCAGCAGAGCTTTTTATGTGTGTGTGTATATATATATATATATATGTATATATATATACATATATATATGTGTGTGTGTATTTAATTGCAAGTATGGATGCATATATACCCCACACAAATTTTAATGTCCTGCAGTTTTTCATACAGTTTGTAAGTTAGTATGTGCTAGTCTATACCTTGTGTACTGCAATTAGATTTGCATGGGTAGCCTTTCTTTTCTACGTGGATCCATGAGTGAAATAGATGTAATACTCTTGACACCTCCATTTGGGATGTGATGCCTTTGAGGAGTTGCTTTACTTTCCCATTGCAGACATGGAGCTCCCATGAAAGTTCCCATTCCATTTAGCAATTTAAGCATCTTGAGTGAGGAAATGCTTTGGAAAAAACTACGCTTCACTATTTAGACACATCTCTCTTTAAGAGTGTCTTAATGCAATGATATTGTTGTAGATATTTTTACAAGACATGGTACATGAATGCACAGGAATATTTTTGCACATCAGGCAGGTTAAAAGGTGCATTCCTAGTGTTCATTAGGTTTCTATGCTTGAAATAAGTAAGAGTTGGAAAACATTATTTTATGTTTATATTTAAATGGATTTCTAGCATTTTATGTTAAACTAGGAAGTACAGGGAGAAAAGAGATACTCTTTTCCATTTACACAAATGATTTTGTCTGGAATGAACCTTAGCCAGTAAAATAACAAATGAAAACAAAGGGCTCCCTCTATGGTTTCTCCTACCAAAGTACAACTGTGTTACCTAGGAAAGGGGAAAAATAAGGGTTATTTGTAATTTCTTTATTTAGCAGGAACTATATATATATATATATATATATATAATAGGGGAAATAGTATTTTAAATGTATTGCTGGTATTTTAACTTTGCAAGCAATGTCTGTACATTAACCTTTGAGAGTTAGTGTTCAAGTTATCCTGAGTATTCAGCCTGCAGTGTATGTTGATACACTAAAGAAACATGCTTGCTGTGCCTTTTTAACATGAATCTGTGTTTCCTTTCAGGATATTGCCTTATGGCTGTTTAGCAACTGGAGATCATTCAGGTCTTATTGAGGCTGTATCTAGTTCAGAAACCATTGCTGACATTCAGTTAAATAGCAGCAACGTTGCTGCTGCCGCGGCCTTCAACAAAGATGCTCTCTTGAACTGGCTGAAGGAATACAATTTAGGGTAATTTCTACAGTTATTTTCTCATTTATAGTTTAAGCCACAGAATTCTGTCCAGTTTCTGTTTCCATGTCAAGGAATATGTGGTGCTTCTGGCAAGTTTGTTACCACTTATTTTTCTAGTGTGTAACATTCTGACTCTAATCCATGGTGCCCTTGGGATTCCAACAGCAACCCAGCTGAAGTGTGGCAGCATTTTGACTCCATGTTGTTGAGTAAGTTATACTAGATTTGGCAAAACAAACAAACCCAAGGAAACTACATGGGTCACAAGTCTTGGTGTTGTTGCCTTTCATATTTGCATTTCTCCTGTTCTTCCTAGCGACTTTTTACAGTGTTTTCTCTCAAGTAAGTCTAGGTTTACCTCATCCTAATGGGCACTTGGTTTTAACAGGCAAAAATCCTTTTTGAGGTCCAGGCATGATGAAAATTACCAGTCTTGTGCACTAATGTTGGTTGTCTTTGTGGTTTTAGAGATGACTTGGATCGAGCCATTGAAGAATTTACCCTGTCCTGTGCTGGCTACTGTGTAGCTACTTATGTACTGGGGATTGGTGACAGACACAGTGACAATATTATGGTCAGAAAAAATGGTCAGGTAAGAAGTCTCTAGCTTAGAATAATTACAGTGTCTCAGTTGTGAGATTTAGATTATATTTATCTATAAGAATTATATTGAACTTTTAGTTTCTTCAGTGTCTCAGTAAAATTAACTTGGCTGACTTTATGTAAATCATTCTGCCTATAAAACTAGCAAGGATTTTAAAGGGAGAGTTTTAGGGACACTGCAGTATTAAAGTTTTCAGCTACTAAAAGAAAGCTTGAAAGGTCCTTATCTTTGTTTCTGAAATGGGAGCCTGGCTGCAGGTTCCCTGAGATTAACTTAAGTTCTACTAGCTTTGTTTCCTGGCTTTATGTGGGAAGCCCTTGGATACGACGATGTTGAGTCTTGTGAGCTCATCACTGGGTTCATTTTTCTATCTGATATTACCACAGGATGTTTCTTGGCAGATATCAAAAGCTTAAACCTGACGTAATCTTTTGCACATTGATTTGGTTGCTCATAAGAGCTTGGGTGTTATCACTGACTTTAAATAAATCTTGAAATGTTTAAAACTAAATACTCCCAATGGGTTGAAACTGTGGGTTCTGAAGAGTAGTATTATGCATTAGCTGTTCTTGATACCAGCATCCTGCAGAGATATCAGAAAAGTGAAATATTTCACTGTATAAATTAATTTCATTTCTGGTTTTTAGCTCTTTCATATAGATTTTGGGCATATCCTTGGAAACTTCAAGTCCAAGTTTGGAATTAAAAGGGAACGGGTACCTTTCATACTCACCTATGATTTCATTCATGTTATTCAACAAGGAAAAACAGGGAACACTGAAAAATTTGGTCGGTGAGTACTATTTTGATCTCTTCCTTTCATAACTGAGATGATCTCTGGTGCTAATTTCTAGTGCACCAGGAACCTATCTGGGTTTGTTTTGCTCATCTGTACTTGTGTGGAAATGTGCTAACATGCATTTAAAACACTATATACGTCTCTGCTTGAGCTTGAATAGATACGCAAATTACTTCATACATCAGAAGCTGCAGCTCTGCAGTGAAAAGATTCAGTTTCTTTCATCTCCTCCAGCAGGAGATGGCAGACTCTTCTGGGCTCATCCTTTTTTTTTACCTTCAGCAGCACCAGGCAGGAGGGAGGGATTCCACAGATTATTGGTTAAGTGAGATGAAGCACTGGACTTAAGCAGGCTCCCTTCTGCCCTTTCTGTCTGTCAGTTCACACTCATTGTGCTGATTGATCATACTCTGACTTAGATGCTTAGGTGTATAGAGCCTCCTGCTCCCAGTCCAACGCTTTGGCATACCCCTTCCCACCTCAGGATATGGTGCTGCAGTGGACCCTGAAAGCACATGACAAGGGAAGCTGCTTTCTGTGATTCCACCTGCTGTGGGAGATCTGTCTTTTTCCCTTATTCTCACCAATGGCAGGAGGGGTGTTCTGAATGTTTTACTCCCACTTTGCTATCTGTTTTCAAAGGAAGAATTTTTTGACAGAGATGTGAAATTACACACTTAAATATGTATCTTACAGCTACTTCTGGTAGCAGAAGCTATATTACATATAGTTGTAATG
The DNA here is from genome assembly GCA_036873685.1 of Agapornis canus. Taxonomy (NCBI): domain Eukaryota; kingdom Metazoa; phylum Chordata; class Aves; order Psittaciformes; family Psittacidae; genus Agapornis; species Agapornis canus. The sequence goes on from JBAFWW010055113.1 coordinate 30,254, forward strand.
GTGTGTCTATGAAAAGAGCTGCCAGTGACCCATGTATTTTCTGGAGACTAAAGAAATCAACCTGTAGCTCCACTTTTAAAGCCATGATGTAAAGGCCGTTAAGTGACTGTGCTGTTGCAAGACCTGTGGACTGTGGAGTAGTTTAAATGGCAGTAGGATTCCATTTTAACTTAAAAAAAATGCTTCAGAAGAGGTTTTATTCTTCGAATTATTGCTCATCATCTTGTCTGAAGGGTTCTTCCCATTTTCTGTGAAAATTTACAGATTAAATGCTGGACAGTGGCACATTTGGGGACACTAAGCAGGGTCTTAAGTGCCTCTGTGATAGGTCTTCATGCCAGATCTGGCATTGAGTTCAGTTTTGACCACATCTGCAGGAAGGAATTACTTTACAGAGACAGGCTGGATTGGTAGGGACTGCTATAGAGTTGCTGTTGCTCTCCACTGTGTAGGATCATGAGGGTGTTTCACTTAATATTCTAGGAGAGGTGGGACACTAGCATTGCCTTTGTCATTTTTTGCTTTCTGTGAAGAATGGTAGTTTGTTTAAAAGCTTTTGGCCTCTTGTACTGATGTTCTAAGGGCTCCTTGGAGGGCATGGGATATATCTGGGGGGAATGCATTGGACATTCTGTAGATATCTGTGTCTTTTCTGTCTGTGTTCCTACAACACATGTGTTAGACCAGGTAACAGTTTTTGGAAGTCATTATATACATTTGTCAGTTCTCATGTGTTGTCTTGATCGCATGTGCTTGTGGATGAACATGAAGGTTCCGCCAGTATTGTGAAGAAGCATACTTGATTCTGCGAAAACATGGAAACCTATTTATTACACTCTTTGCACTGATGTTAACTGCAGGGCTTCCCGAGCTAACCTCTGTCAAGGACATCCAGTATCTCAAGGTAAAGTATGATTTACAGCTCAGTGGGACTTTGGGACTTTGCAGTATGTGAATTTTGTTACTAAGGTGAATACATTTTAATTGCTTTCCATTTCTGTCAAGATTTCTACATAGTTCCCAAAGCTTTCTTTTTGAGCTCTACAGAACAAGGCTTGTAGTCAGTCCTAGCGGACAAAGGAAACTGTGAATACATGTTCCTCTCAACTGTTCTATAATGAGTTCAGCATCCCTTCATCTTAAATGTAGTTACCTCGGGGGTGTTCTATGTCTTGGCCTATGCACAAGCACAGACCTGCAAAGGGAAAAGTTACCTCCTTAATTCTTATTTAGTTTTGTCTTTAAGCCTAGAAAATGCCTCTAATGCATTGCTCAATGAATAATAGGTGAAAAAGTGTCAGAACACGAGAAAACCAGAATGTGGTTTGTGTTGCAAGGCGGAGGAAGCGTTAACTGTAGTCTGTAAAATTCCTAACAGTACTTGTTTTGCTGTCATCTCAGGACTCTCTCGCCTTAGGGAAGAGTGAGGAAGAAGCACTAAAACAATTTAAGCAAAAGTTTGATGAAGCACTCCGGGAAAGTTGGACTACTAAAGTGAACTGGATGGCTCACACTGTTCGGAAGGACTACAGATCCTAGAAGGTTTTTGCATTTGCACTAAGCTGGATGTTCTCTTGATAAGTGTTTTTTAAAAGGGATCTGTAGCATGGACCAGTGGAACCTATTTTAAATAAGAAAGAAAACAAAACAACGAGAAGAAGTAAGACTCTACAAATAGTGAACATCCTGGATAATCAGTTCCTGCTGACTTTGCACGCTGAGAGCTACTAGGCATTTTTAAAACTTGTTTGGTACTTTATGGAGGTGTAAATATTTGTTTTTATATGTTAGGGTAATGTACTCTAACAGCCTCAGGAGGTTTGGAGACCTCTGACAGAATTGTTCTTTGTTTAAAGTTGGGACTTGAAGAGAATTTTTTTTATATACATATCCTAATCTGGCTAAAATTGACCATATTGTGTATATTTTTCATATGAACTCTGCCTTAGTGGCACAGATGCATTAAGTTACTGTAAATAGCAACCACAGTATCATTGTACTACAGGGAGCTGCTTAATGTCTTATACTGCTGCCGAATGAAGAGTAGATATTGGTAAGATGGGGAGGCGGACAGCGGGAGACCTCTGGAAATGATGTGATGTCCAGATATTCAGGGTTGCATGATCTTATTCCTTTGACATAACATACACAAACGAAGCCCTTCTGTAAGGGAAAGCAAGGCCAGACATGCCTGGGAGACCCTCATTGGTAACAGCCTCCCATTTGGCCTCTGGGGCTTGGCCTTTAACCCCTTACAATGCACATTAACTTCAGGCTCAGCAAGAAGCTCCTTACAGCCTTACACTGAAACTGATATCTCAGATTAGTCGTGCCATGGAAACATATTGATTTGGGAATGGAAAATTTTCATCAAACATACTATGCATAGTGTTTTATCAGAGCATACATACCAAAAACCCCAAGTGTTTGGAAAAGCAAGTGTTTATGGGAAAAGATCATTCCCTAAAACACCAATGAAAAGTCATTAATCTTTTCTTTCTGTATTTATTAAAGGCTTGCAATAATGTTGCTTTACAAGATATATATGTTGAAGATGGTTGCTGAAGAAACTGGATTTGTTTTTATTTATTTAGTGAGGTACCAGGCTTTTAGGTGCTTAAATGGAGAGCAGATTTGTTACGTGCAATAGGGAACTGCTGGTTAAGAGATGTAACATACTGTTTCTGAACATCAGCAAGATTGACTTCTTGTTCTCCAAGGAACACTGGTAGCTCTCAATTCCTGTTGCCATTTGAAAAAGAATTAAACATATATATTTCCTTTTGACTAAACAGTTGTTTTGCATAGAAATGTTGGTTTATGTAGGAATTTAATTAAAGGCAGTTTTACTTTGTTGAGAGTGATTTATTTTTGTTGTTGTTTGGGGGTTTTGTTGTTTCTTTTCAAGGTCAAGAACCTTTTTGGAGCCAGGGCACCTTTTTATGTAGTGGCTTGATTCTCTTGTCCCTCACCCTTTGGGTGAATCTGACTGAAAAGACCTCTGCTTCTACAATATTGTGAAAGTAACGTGTGCTTTATGGGTTTTAGTTATTTTTGGTAATAATATAGTAGCACTTGAAGTGTGCTATATTCCCCTTTTGATTTATTTTTATTTCAAAGCAGATGGGAAGAAGGGTGGAAAGAAACTACTTTGCAGGTGACGACTTTGGAAAAAGTAATTTCATCCTCCAGCTAATTCACAGCATATAAATTTGCATATGTGACATTCCTGGATGTGTGATGTTTTCTGTCAGACAGCGTACTAAAGTGTCCCTGCTATGTTGTTTTGTTGAGGGGAGACATACCCTTCTCCCTGGAACTTAGCACATTCATCTTTGCTGTGTAAGGCTGGTGTGCAAGGCCTAGGACAGGAGGGAGTGTGACAGCTTCCTACATCCGAGGCTAAGGCAGATCAGCACCGTGTTCCACTCAAATTCATGTGAGACTGGGAACAAGGTGTTAAGTCTATGCCTTTGATTGCCACCTTCAAAACTAGCTAGTAGCATTGGCCTCCAGCCGCAGAAACACCTTCCCTCAGTTACCACTGGGATGTTGCACAGAGTTAAGATGCTTTGGCTATCAGTCATAGAATCATAGAACAGTTAGGGTTGGAAAGGACCTCAAGATCATCTAGTTCCAACTCCCTGCCATGGGCAGGGACACCTCACACTAAACCCATTAATTAATCCTTTATTTGCCTCCCATACCCAGCCATAGTGTTAAAATAGGCAGTTTATTTGGGCTGAGTGGGATCATATTTTTTTTCTTCCTCTGAGCCATTATTTTAGACCATTATTTGCAGAATTCATAAAGTATCAGGTAGTCAGATTATAATGTGAGAGGGTTTTTTAAGGATATTTCCTAACAGTAAGTAGAAACATAACATGATTTTAAGTGCGGAAGCTGTGGAAAGGATGCAGTTTTACGCTGCTATAGAAGAGAAACGTAAGCTAGGACTTTGGTACAAAACTCTGTCACTTTAGGTGGTCTTGTGTCACATTTATTACTCTTTTCCAAGTTTGCTTCTAACCTGGTCCAAACATTTCCATGGGAAAAGTGGCTTCTCTTAAACCAGCTCTGCTTCTCCAGCTTTCATTGCATCTGACAGGGAAAAAGGCACCCAGACTGCTTTAAAAACAAACTGGGAATATGCGGTGTGTATATTGTACAAATCTGTTCTGGTTTTCTTCTGACTGCATGATTACTGGATGGGTTTCCTTGCTTTACCTTGTATCATCTGATTGGTGGTGAATGGTGACAACTGCTGTTCTTGCACTCCTGTGTGACCTGTCCTTGGTTTCCAAGGAGAGCACACCCATGATTTGCCCCTCAACAGTGGAGTTGCTTCTTTTCCCTTTGATGCTTGTATCAGTTTTAATGACAGTGGTGTGTTGTTTAAGTCATTCACATTCTAGCAAATGCCTTTAATACAGCAGAGTCCAATGTCATTCGTTAACTTCCTAGAGCTATTAAAATCAGATAATTAAATAGCACAGGCTCTTAGTAACTAATATGTCAGGTGATGATCATAGCTTTATTCTTCAGGAATGATTCCAAGCCTAAATCTTTTAAGTACGTAATCAGTAACTCTTTTTACTCTTTAACAATATATTGGGTTAATATAATTCTGTGTCTGAGCTGGCTTCTAAAGTGAAATCCTGTGCTCACATAATGCACTCCAGGTTTTGGCAAGTTTTCTTCAAATAATTCAAAAAGGAACTTGTCTGGCAGAATGCTGCCAAGTGATGAGGGAGTAGATCTGACTGATGGAAAGTGACTCTTAATAGATGCTGGCATATGTGACGGCAGTGCTATGTTGCTGTTGGACCTCACAGTTTGCATATGTCTCTGGCTCACTTGATGGATAGCCTGCCTCCTTCTGGCTTGGTTCACAAGGTAACAAACTGTCAGACTAAGCTCAAGGCAGGAATCTTATTGCCTGACCACGGTAGCACTAGCTACTGATGGCTTTAATGAGCTGCCTGTGCATGCTACTAGTACTTCTGTGCCTTTCCAACTTGACCCAGGTGAGGAACTTGCCACCTTGTCCTCTAGCAAACCACAAAGGAAAGTTCTACATCAAACACTGGTAGAACTTTACATGTTATGTCAGCTCTGGAACACCCAACTGAAAGCCAGCTCAACTCTGTAACCTATTTTAGCAGGTTTCCTGTGTTGGACTGTCAGATGTAAAATAATATTGCTGTGATGAGCTACTCCTTCATCCTTTCAGTCCGGCACCTTGAGATTCCTCAGGTGAAGTTCCTCCAGAGATTGTTTGGTGAAGGATGGGATGGGTATGTATTTTTTAAGTAATGGCATGGCTTACTCCTTGGAAACCTGTGAAGGATCATGGTTTAAGAGCAGCAGTTGGAGAGAAATGTAAAAGGTTAATTCTCATTTGCCAGGCATCATTTGGCTTTTATGAAGCAAATGGTAGGAAGCGACAATCAAGCTCCATGGAAACATAGTTTCTGAGGGATTACAGCCCTTGTAGCACAAGGATGTTTGTTAGATCTGATATACGGCTTTAGAAGTCTGTGTTTGGGCAGGAAGCCTGGGCACTTGCTGGGAGTGTCCAGAACCACTGAAGTCTGAGCAGAAGTGAGGAACTTGCTAGTGGTTTGTTCCTATTTGTGAATCCTGCCCAAGGTTTTTCCTGCGTGCCTACCTAATGGGCATTCTCTGGATGCACATTTGTGATCTGACCACCTGCTCCACATGGACAAAGCAGCTGTACCTCCTTGCATAGGGTGTGTCAAGCATTTGATTGACCTGCCACCAAGAGTGCTGAGCAGGATCACTCAGGATACTCTGCAGTGTGGGAATGTTATACACATGGCTCTGAATTCCTCCTGTTGAAACTGTTCCATAGGGAGTATGGGAGGAAGCCAAGACAAGAATGGATGACATAGCTCAGTTAGAGTACTCCCTAGGGATAGAAAAAAAACCAACTATATTCCAGTCCCTTTACCAAACATTAATTGGAACAAAAATGGAACATCTCCAAAGGGGAGCAGGAAGGACAGAGGGAGTCCTTTCCCTTATGGACCATTGGCTTGGGAACACAGGAAAAGGAGTGATGAAACCGGTCTAAACTTCCCACCCTGTGTTCTGCCTGGCTAAATAAAAGAACCCTTAATGGCTATGTAAGACAAAATTTGTTTTGCCTGTTCCCTAACATTATCAAGGAATTCATCCTGCATACAGAATTGTACCAGCTGACAAGGGAGGATGAGATGCATGCTGCTGGGTTTGGGGTAATCTGCTGCAGAGGCTACTTCTGCCCTTACTCTGTCTTTATGAACTCCATAAGGTAAGTTGTCTTGTGTATGCTTGGACCTTAATGCCACCCGCTGTGTATTGGCTAGTCATAGTGCTGCTCTCCTGAACCTTGCTGTGCAAGTCCTTCTGGGCTCCTTGGAGGGAATGGAGACAGAGGTTTGGGTTACACTGGAATGCTTAAACTGTGAATACTGTTGTATTTGGAGCTGTACTACACAGATCTTAAACCCAAAAAAAGTTTAAACACCTTGTGAGTTGTGATTGTTACTGTTCCTTTTAAGGAGAAGCATTGAATTGTAAGTTGTGATTTGAACAGAAATTGTGGAAGGGAATTTAGAAATGTTCTGCAATTCTTGTGGCCAGGATAACTGTTAGAAGCCTCTTCCCTCATCAAATTGCATGCTCAGGCTAGCAAATGTAAAAATAAATAACAAGTTCAATATTCCAGACCACAAACAACACTGAACCATAGCTAGGCACTACAAAAAAGTGTTATCACCCAGGGGTTCTGCTTTTAAATTCACTTTCTCTTTTGCAGCTTGATGGGATAATCTTGTTTCCTTGAGAGGAAAAACAAAACTCTTTGAAAATGTTTCTGAAATGATTCCCTGTTCTTAATAGCGGAGAAACTCCTAGCTCCTACTTACATATCTTTGTTTGCAGAGTTTATGCTATTTAAATTGGTGAACGTGCATCTGTTACAGCAGGTATGAACTACAGTATGGTTGTAACTGCTGCATATAGAGTGCACAGGACAAGGGTCCAGTCACCCTCAGTGGACCCGAGGTTCAGCGTTTTGGATGTAGTCAGGTACCCACAGGGCACACACAGCAGATCTTTAATCACCTCTATGTACTTGACTTTCTGCAGACAGCGTCTCCTGTGTCATAGTGATCGAGCAGGCTGTGGGCAATGAAGCTCCGTTCTGAGTGCAGAGTCTCGCACTTTGGGCAGACGAGGATTTCACACTTTGGACACATTTTCCCAGAGTGAGGCTGCCTTAAAGAACATATTTCTTCCCTCGCTGCCTTCAGCTTTTTGGAACCTTTCCTGTGTAAACATCTTCTCTTGTCTTCAAGAAGCTGACTTCTTCCCTGAGGGCTAGAACAGTCAGAAACGAAGGCAACAAGTTTAACCTACACAGACTTCCCGGATGAATGAGATCAGCAGAAGCAATTAGTGTGTGATTTATGAGCCCTTCCTGAGGCTTTCCCTGTGACACACTAGGAGCAGGTGCAGTGTGTGGTCACACCTGCAGAAAGCAGGAATGGACCAAAAATGGAGAGAGTGGCTCTGGTGCTGAGATGACAGCAACAAACCATTAGTTTCAGAACATAGTATTGAAAGCATTGTCACCATTTAAACAAAACCATAAGAAAATGGTAAGGCAGCTAGCTTGGTAGGATCTTTCTACTCAGTTCTTTAATATGTTGGTGATGGCAAAACAAGCCTTGTGTGTTTGCATGAAGACAGATTTCATACATCTTTATGTATCTAAATTACAGGCTCTGACGTAGTAGAGCTCACATATGCTATCATAAATGTTCTTTTTCCTCTTTCATGCACTAATAATTGTGCTGGCTAATAGATAACCCCTATATTGTGCTATCCTTGAACAGAGATGGAAAGATAGCAAGGGAAGCACCCTTGATTGAATTGTACACCATTATATTTTATATAAAACAGTACATCAAAATCAAGACACTAACCTACATAATCCCTTGCAGATGCTCACAAATCAGTGCTGAACTGCAGAGATTGTCTGATTTCACCACTGTGAAAGTTCTGTGGACCCTGATGCCTTGAATGTTTTAAAAAAACCCTGCCATGCAATTGGTCTGTGGAAATATACCCAGTAAAGCCTGAAAGCTGACTCTCCATTAATGTGAGAGTACCATGGGAGGAGGATGCTACATCACTGTTTTGATATGTTTTTATTTTTAGATCAAACTGGGGAAAATCCATATTCATCACCTTCTAATAAGGTTCAAGTCCCAGAGAGCATGATTTGACTGCTTCAGCTGCATCTGTCTGCCTCCTGAATGAATGCATGCTTCAGTGAAATCATGCACAATGGAGAAAATTCACAGCTGTGATTTACCGACTCTGTGGGTGTTTGACTGTTTCCAGTCCAGTTCCTCAGCAGCAAGATAAACCCCAAAGCAAAGCCCTTGGTATCAGTTATTCTCCAACTGGATCAGTCTGAGAGAAGAATCTTGCTTTCAGTATCATTTCTGGCTAGTCTGTATTAATCTTATATCAAGCTTGTAACCAGCTGCTGTGGCTATCAAGCTTAATGAAGTTACTGAGTAATCGTTGAGACTTGCATGCACTTCCTGCTAAGACAGTAATTTCATGATAATTATCAAAGCCAGACTCTTTGGAGATGTGTACAGAAAAGAGCTTTTCTAATGGATGAGAAAAGACTCTTTTTGGAAAGTAGCATGATGTATATGCTACATTTACCTCATGTGCAGGAAGAATAATATCAGGTACAAAGACCCAAGAAAAGAATTTCAAATCCTGTAAGACTGATGATGATAACTTAAAGCTAATATGTGCACAAAGCAGTAAACTCAAACTCATTTTTGCCTCTTTGCTTACGTTGGTTAAAGAAGGAATGATTTTGCATTGCTTGTGTTTTTCTATCTATAAAGCAGTAAGCATAAAGGCACTATTATAGGAGCATAAGCAATAAGTACACTCTGATTCAAGGAACTTAGAAGCACTAACTTTGAAGAGTGATTTTGGCTGCTGCCCATACATTGCCACTGTCTCTTACTGGCTGGAGGTAGGGATATTGGCACAACAAAAACTGCAGCAATGTGACCCCTGAAAGTGGTGTCCTGGGTTGTCACAACTGGCAGTGCTTGTGTGTATGTGGAGGAATAGGGATGTTGCCCTTCCAGTTCTCTTGCTGGGTGGGAGGAAGTATAAGGAAATGGTTGTCAGATGAACATGCAGACTGCATGTTCAGAGACCTTCATTTCGTACTTCAGGCAGTCACTTGATTTTTTTGGTCAAGTTGTTTAATTAGCCTGTAGCTTCTTTGTGAAACAATCAACAGAGTAGAAATAAGAAAGGTGTCTGTGGCTCTTTGAAAGATGCTCTGGAAATACTTACAAATGTTTTGGTTAAGGATGTATACAAAATATTCTCTCAGATGTACTTACAGTTTATTCTTAGAAGACCCAGAGAAGAGGCTCAGTCCAGAAAATCTCCTCTTGAATAGTCGCTCTCGCTTTTTCCGGCTGTGCTTCCCATCTCCTATGCTTTCTTCTGTGAGCTCCTTCTTTCCTTTGTGCCAGCTCATTTTGTCTGTCCTGGCAACAGCACCTGCTTAGATGAAAGCAGAAATCTGAGTAGCTTTTTGGAAGTCCCTCCTGTACTGCATTAGACCTGGTGAAGTCTGGACCTGTTACTCCACAGACCTGTAAGTGTCCTGGTTGCACAGAAGAGATCAGCTGCTTTCCATGAGATGGAGCAAATACCTGCTTGGAAAAATCCAGCGGACCCAAGGTGACTCTGCGTGTTCTTACTCAACCACTATTCCACGTAATTATGGAAAGTAGGTTTGGACATAAAATATAATAAATATTTCCCTCTACGCACTCTCTTTCATGATTAGGCTCATTGCCGAAAACCAAGAGAGAAGGCAGCTCATTTGATAAAAGCAAAGAGCTAATGAAACAGTTTTGTGCAGAGAACAGAAGCAGTGAAACAGATGTGGGATGGAACAAACACTGCAAAGCAAAAACCAGAACCCTGAAAAGATGAAGAACCAACTGGGGATTTTCGTTAAGGCTTGAAAATTGTTTCCTTTTGATAGAGCAGTTGATTAGTCTGCATTTCCGTGTTGCATTGCTTTGTCTCCAAGAATTATCCCTTTGGCCTCTCTGATTGAATTAGTCCCTCTGCTCTGCTTTTAATACTTTGTAATTGCATTAACTTTTGGTTGCTTGACTTGGAGGGTTGCATTCAGCCCCTCCTATTGCCTGGAAGCTCTTGTCTCTTCCTACCTGTTCAAAATGTCTTCCACAAATCATCTAATACAAGTCATGCAAAGTCTGTAGGTTTAAAACCAGAACTGAAACCATTTTGGACTACGCACTTTTCTGTTTTTACTCTTCATCTCCTCCCCCCGTCATCCCCCATCCATGCCTTGTTCTCCCCCCCTCCCCTGCCATACTCAACCTTCCCTGTCTTAAGGACAATAGTTCTTACAGCATGATACACACAGGTAGAAGGGACTCGCTGTGCAAATTCTTTGCAGCATTCACCCCCTGAAGTCATTTACCAAAATTATACTTTTACACACATTAAGAAGAGACTATAACTGTCTTGAAAGAACATGCTACTCATGCGTGGTAGTGAGACACCCAGCTTTTTAACAGAACCCAGGTAAATTGAACCTGTTTCTTCCACAGAAATGGCGAATTAGACTGCGAAAGAAGATGCAAACAGTTAACTGACCTGTAAGAGGAGACTGTCACTAAAGAATTACTATGCTATTAAGGAATGAATAAAAGTTGCAAGTGAAAGAAAATTGCACAGCTCATAATTATAGACTTCAGTTTTCAATCTGTGACAAAATAGTCTGCAAGTTTGAGACCTGTTTCAGGCATACAGTGGTGCTGAGGTGAAGCTTTGCAGAACAGACCAATCCATGGCTAATAAAGTCAGCAGCTGGGGAGGCAGGAATCTTTCTTACTTACCTCTGAGGAGTGAGCTTCAAAGGCTTCTCACTGCAGGATCTTTCAGTACTAATTCCACTCATCTAAAAGATCAAGAGAGGAAAACATAACATTGAAAGTACAGGTGTAAGTATGTGGGAATTGGTGACAAAGAATCAAAGATAAATGGAAGGGGTCTTTTCTAAAGCCTTTTAGTTAGTAATTATTTAAAAATTGTAATTTGGATATATATGGTCGAGTATTTAATTTTCAACTATGAAGTTGGCTGACTATGTTGAGTTTCCTGTGTAATTAACTCTAATGACGTAGGAGGAATCCCTTCTATACTTCTTTTAAATGTGTTACCAGATCAGCATATTTGAATACCCAGTATTTAAATAATGTGTTTCTTTGCCATGCTGTTCTTCTTTGCTTAAATCTTGTCAAACTTGGCTACCATTACTTGAGATGTCAAACCCAATTTGCACTGATGCTTGCTGTTGACTGATTTCATTCCTAGGCTACCTGAGCAGTGTACTGGTGTCTCTAACTGTCTTCACATTTACAAACAGCATTTCAGGACAAAGTATTATGGATGGATGGATGGATGGATGGGGCAAAAAACCCCAACAAAACCCCACAACAGTTGATGGACAAGGTAGTTTTTCCTACCCAGCTCTGGCAGGTTAAAGATGAAGGAAGCTATTTTCCAGAAACAGAGTGTTTCCACAGCCATTCCCCCAGCTGCAGCAGCCCTGACCCAGCTGATGTCCCCTGGGGTAAAAGAACCAAACAGAGCAAGAGGTAAAACCTTTGTGGCAGGGACTGCCATGCAAATGCACATGGCAAGAGATGCCAGGGAGGAAAGGAGGTCTGGAGAAATGACATGACTAGCAACTTGGGAAATATTTCTCAAGGTATTCCCAGGATGCAGCTTTCCTCATCCAGTCCTGTGTCTTAATTCAATACAGTTTAAACTGTTTGAACAAATTCTGATCGTATCTTTTTTTGCCACCACAAGGTGTCTCTGCATCTCTTCCTACACCGAAGGCTTTGGTAGCCTTTAATGGCAAATTGATGGAAGGCTAAAGGAAAATGTGCCCCAGCTTAGATACGGACTTTCTTCAGGATCATGAGCCTTCTTGGGTTGGAATGGTGATGCCTTCATTAGCTGCCAGGAAATTATTCTTTAGCAAGAAAGGCCGTAGTCCGATGATGTTATTTCATTTGGTTTTGAGAGCTCCCCTGTGTCTGATCGAAGTAAGCTGTGCCCATGTGACATGGTGCATTGATCTAGCCTAAGCTTGTTCTGCACTATGTTCACAATGTTTGAAGCTAAATCCTTATGTTGGCACATTTTTGCTAAAGCAGGCAATATCTGTCTGCCATTTTACCTTTACGCTTATGTGGGTACTTTCTGTTATTCTTCTCAGAACAGATCTGGCATGAAGTCAGCATAAACATTGCATCTCATGCTCTAGATAGTTTGTATATTAAAACTGTTTCATGTTGGGTTCGGGGTTTTCCAATTTTGGATTTTTATTGAGTCTTATAACCTTTGGTCTAGCATTACAGTTACTTCTTCCACCCTCCATACAGTAGGGACAGGAAGTCAGACCACAGAAGGGGCTGGAAGGTCTAAGATAGCAGATCCTTCTGTCCAAGGAGCTCCTGGCCACACATGACTCTTCACCTGCTCGGTATTTTGGGTTTGAGGACTAAGATGACATACCTGGTGGCAGGTGGTCCCAATGTTAGGCTTAACTCTGTGCATGGGTGTTGGTGTGACTGTATGCCTTAGGGGTATCAAACATATCTTTGTCTAGGATATCTGAAAAGTGAACTGTCCTCAGAAGAAAAGTTATGGAGGAATTCCAGATGACAAGTGGTAAGTGGTGTCTAGATGGATAAATCTTAAAGCTTGTTTGGAATCTTATTGTCATCAGGGCATGACAATTGGTTTAAAATCCAGCTTTTTTTTTTTTTAGGGAAAATCCAGTCTGAAGTGTTTACTACTTCCATCAGGTAAAGTTTCCCAGGGCCAGACTGTTATGAGTGCAGTATGTCAGCAAGCCCTTAGTGATGTGGTCAAATGTAGAAAACTAAGGCTCAAAGTGATATTTATTTATTCATGCTAGTAATTAGGTCCAGTAGAAGAGATAGATTCACCCCCTGGTAGCAGTAGGTATGATGGGTCTTCAATGCAGTGAGCAAGCTCCCAGGCACCAGAGGGAGAAGAAAGAGAGAGATGTTCCTGTGATTAAGTTACTCTGAGATATTACTCTGAGGTTACACTGTTCCCAAGGGGCTGGTTCCCTTCAGAGCTGGTAGCCAGGGGCTGGCATCTGAATCTGGCTGGGGTAGCATCCAAGCCTGGATTTAGGCAATAACTGAGTGTCCTAATGCCTGGGATCTGTACCACTGCTGTGGGTGTTTTCACAGTCCTGATTCCTTCCTTTCTCCATGAAAATTTTCAGCTTGTACTAAGTTTAGAAATCAGGACTGATGTGTTGCTCACCCCTAGTACCTGTATCTTTTCCTGTTGCTTTGAGGAACGTCTCTTTTCTTTGGCTTCCACATGCAGAAAACACAGATTCAATCTTGTGACACCAAGGTACATCATCCCCAACAGGCACCCCAAGATCTGAGGTCTAGACACTTACAAAACCTCTTCCTGTTCTGGGTAAGCCCTCCCCTTACTTGGGCAGACACCTGGTTTCAAAAGCTTGTGCTACCTGTCACTGAAATGGATGGAAATTGAGGGAAGGCAGTGACTGGTGCAGTGTCTTTTTACATGAAAAGTGGAACAAGTTATCACAAGTAATAACATTATTCCTTAAACTGTTATCTGAATGGTGGGCTGCACAAATGTTTTCACACCATGCTTATTACTGATTTTTCTTTATTCCCAGATCCAGGCCATGTATGACATTACCCAGTATGAGAATATTTCTTGTTTGTTCATGATTCTGGAACAACTTCTTCCAAATGAGACAGAAGAAATATTCTGCTTCAGAAGAAGCTTTGATCTGTACAGGAACACAGTGGGTGGACAAAGGGAGTGCTAATGTTAATGAAAAGGATTCACAGGTGATATTGGATGGACTGGACCTAGCTTGGTTGGACAGAACTTGGAGCAATCTGGTTCAGTGGAAGGTGTCCCTGCCCGTGGCAGGGGGCTGGAACTGGATGAGCTTTAAGGTCCCTTCCAACCGAAACTGTTCTATGAGTCTAAGATACACAGAGAGCATGGCGTAGCAGCAGTTGTCTTTAAGGCACTGTTTATTAAACTAAACACAGGAAGGTTTCTTCTTCTCCTCTGAAGTAATGAAAATGGAAGGCCTGTTGACTCAATAACATTTCCTCTGTAGCTGAATTAGACTAACTCTTGATCATAGACAAAAAGAACTATTTGCAGCATGCATGAGCTGAAGTGCATGGTACAATGACTAATGGAGAAACCTCCTTAGACACTTCCTAGGACAGTACTTACTTTGTTTTACATTATGTCCTGCTGACACTCTGTGATCAGCTAATACACAGATGGGCTTAAACTTCCAACTTTAGTTATTTACCTAAACAAAGCTGAATTTTCTATTTTTGAAGCCTTGTAAATCACCTCATGCTTTGCACGGTTAAATAATTTTGATTTTCATCTTTTCCAGACTTCTGGTCTTCCTATACATAAAGTGATATCCTGTTCAGCTGACATCTCCTAATGTATAACATCAATCAATGTGATTACTGGTGCACTACACTTTTAAGCTTTACCTAATAGAGTGAAATGGAAGATGAGCCAGCTTCAGTGTGCCTTACAGCCCAGAAAGCAACCGTATCCTGGGCTGCATCCAAAGAAGCATGACCAGCAGGTTGAAGGAGATGATCCTGCCCCTCTACTCTGCTCTCAGGAGACCTCACCTGGAGCACTGTGTGCAGTTCTGGTGTCCTCAA
>JBAFWW010055118.1:0-10377 GCA_036873685.1 Agapornis canus
ACACCGCTTCTTTATTATTTTTTTTTTCTTTTTTCTTTTTTTTTTTTTAATCAAAACAGCAAGTAGTATCAAGACAACATTTATTCAAATATTGCACAGTGTGTTAATTGCTTGCAATTAAGCTTACAAGAATAAACTGTATCAAATTCCAGTGAAGACTAGAAAAAGCTTATAAAAAAGGTGCTACACTTCATATTGCTATAATAGACCTTTTTCACATTGCTTATTAGCATCTTACCAAATTTTAGGTATCTGCCATATGAGCTAAGGATCTAAGATTTACAGTTAATGGAGAACAATATGAGATGTTAGAGCAGTTTATATCTGCCCTGTATCTATTTTAGAATGAGATGACTCACTCCTGAAGGGCTATTTTTTGCTTTTAACTATAAAAGGAGCACCTTCCTTTGACAGACTGAGACACTGTCAATATTTATATTTGCTGGTAAGAATTCAGTCCATCTGCTCCCAAACAAGCAGAACTGGAATCATCAGAATCATCAGGTATCATGTAATGAAATCACTGGAAATGCTTCACATCCTTAAAATACTCTTTGGGTCCAATTCTGATGATAATTCTCTCTGATACTGTCAACTCCAGGTAATGCCAGGATGTTCAAATAAACAAAAAAAATACTACCCCTAAAAACGAGTAGTCTCTTACACAAACAGATTTAAATTCAGGGAGAAATTTAGGATCAACCCATTCCCTATTATGAGACTACTCATCTTACATACTAGCAGCCAAAACCTAAACCAAACACAAACTAACCCCAAAAGTGCGTATGACCGAGAAATGTGTTTACTTGAGGGTGTTGATGAATCACTTAATTTTTTGGCAGCCATTCTGGCATCAGGCACCAGAAATAAAAGACAAGTTAAACCATATGACTTAACTAGGAAAACTATTTTTTTTCCCAATGGAATCTTTTTTCCCCAGCTTCAATCCCCCTCAATTCTAAACCAAGTCATCTGATCAGAGCAGACTGATTTTCTGTTCATTCAGCATCAATTTTTTAATCCTTGTGGATAAATCTCAATTGAAAAGGACAACTTATTTTAACTCCTCTTCACACAGGGGACTTAAAATGAACCATCTCAAGGACAAAGGAGCTCAACTTTCAGGTCTGAAGGAGAATTATTTTATTCTCTACATCTGAAGCTAGCTCAGAAGCAGGAATACTCACCTCTGCCAGAACAAGCTTCTCAGCTTCTCAGCTTCTCAGGTGATGATTTGGCTGCTTCTACTAGGGTAGCACTGAGAAGTTCTTATTCACTCTTAAAGAACAAAAAGTTACAAAGAGATGTTGATTGCTCACAAAAGATTTTTGTTTATGATTCCACCTTACAACCTAATGAAATCTGCTTTCCTTTGGGCTGGATTGCATTCCTGGTGGAAGTGAATACTTCAGTCACATCCTGTTCAGTAGGTACATTTCATTACAGTTGCTGTGCCACGATCACAGAACAGAAAGGGAATGAAGGTATGTTTTACAATGCAAGAACAAGAGCAGAGCAATGTGTGAAAGGTGAGGACCACTATCACAAACTGTCATGGTGATTTTCCTGAGTTTTCTGCTTTCCTTTGGAATTGTGGATACACAGTTAAGCAACTGCCTTCTCAGCAGAGTGGATATAGGTACATGTTTCCACTGAAGGAACTCCAGAAAAAAGCACGTGAAAGAGGGAGACACTAGCTATGTTCCCATAACAGTCTAGATCATTTCGAATACTCAGAATTTATGGGTACCCAGTCCAGAGCTCTTTTCCAAGCAAGTCTCATATAGTGCACCAAAAGAATGAGAAAATAGCTGGATCCTAAAACATAACTGCAAATTCTGTCTCTTAATAGAGTATCCTGGGTAAAAGTAGGAGCAGTAACAGTTCATTTTATTACTTAACTCCAGAAATGATCAAGGACTTAGCATTTCAGTGACAGGAATGGAAAACACCTATTCCAGCTGGACCCAAGCTCCTTGGAGAAGTGACTGCTCAAAAGAGACAGGCAGTCCTTGCAGTTTGTTAAGCTAAATGAGTCTATAAAGATGTTTCACGCATACCTGAATTACATAAAATACCATAGCTTGTTTTATGATCAGGAAAACATTTGGTGTAGGAAGGTATCTGATTCCAAGCAGGCTGACATCAACAGATGGAGGATGACAGTCTAGTTCTACAGTTAAAATGAGGACATTTGGAAGATTCTTGCATTGTACACATGGACAGTATATCTGATAATTTAATCTAGGAATAACCCTTGGTGTTGTACTAAGGTTTAGCTGATACATAAATAAAAACTTAATGAGGAATATGATATTAATCTTGTCAATTGCTCCAGCACTAGTAACAAATGTAACCTGAACAAGGGTGCATATGACCTTGGAAGTGTAGTCATTGCAGAACATCTGTGGACAGGTCATGAGATCACTACCACCTTCCCACATTGTAAATTGGAGCAACCCTGAAAAAAAAAAAAAAAAAATGCAACTTCTTTTACTCCTAAAGAGGAGTTTATGACAAGTATATGCTTCTGGTAGAGAACTTCCCAGAGGATCTTCCATATCTGGAAGTTATTCAAAGTCTACATCGATTTGGTATGACTTATGACCATTTCTCTGTACTCTCCACTAACGAAGTCTTCCATGTCAATTAAATTATCTTAATTTGTCCTTTTATCAGTCATCTCAAAGTTCCTGGAACAACTGTTCTCCCATTTGAAGTGAATGGCAGTTCACAAGGACTTATTTTGCGAAAGTGCAGTTACCCATCAAGTACATGGAACAGGCTACAATCACCTAAGAGCCTGGGATTGACTGTTTGAGCTGATGCCTTCAGTAATGTGCATAAAGCCTTTTATCTATTAAGTTAAGCTTGCCTGGGGCTTCCCTCTAACATGGAGACTGACTGCACTGAAATTTCCTGATGTACACCAAATTCTGTCATCCTCCAAACCACAGTAGTCACATTCAAACTGCACACTGAAGAATTGTCCTCTGGCTGTGATAACCCCTGGACTATGGATTTGCACAGGCTAAAACTATGCTAAGAATCATCCTCACTGTTTATTAGTATAGGCAATCAAGTTTCAGCAATGAAAAAAACAAACCAAAACCAACCAAAATTTAAAAACAAACCTCCCTGAGATAGTTCATTAATAAAATTTCTGTTCTGAAGGACCCTAAATGTCATGCTTAAAGGCATATGCCTGGTATCTGCCCTGTGTGTGGTATCAGATATAACACTGAGAGAGAAGATACTTGACACTACTTTAATTAAAGAATCTCCCAAATAAATCTAATTAAAAGCTGTACGGAGGGCTTGAAACTCTTCCATGTATGATCCACATGCTTTTTCCTGTTTTTTATCCCAGATGTGCATAAATAAATCAAGGACTCTTTGTTTTCTATTAGTTAACTGACTTGCTTTTTCAGTTTCATTGACAGCATGAAAGCACAAGGCTATTCTTCTGATCACAGTTGGGAATGCATACTAATTAGATAGCCTAATGCAGTGTGAGAAAATCTATAGTAACTTCACAGCTCTTTTGTAACTTCAAAGGAAGGCTCCCAGAGTCACCAGTGGCAGGAAAGGCCAGAAATTCAATCTCTTGTTCCAGCTCTACCTAAAACATTAAAGCATAATTGCAAATAATGAAAACCCAAGTTTTAGGATCAAGAAAGAAGCATTACCTAAGAAAATGAGGTTATCTTGAACTCTGCAAAGATCAAAGAATAAATATCCATGTATCCCAGGGTACTGGAATCTCAATCCTAGATTTTATGCTATCACTCATCTTGCTGCTTGAAAACTGAAACATACTTTGTGCATGGTCTTTGTATGTAAGTTTTGGCTTCAGAGTTCCTCAGCTGGTTCACATGAAACATTTAAGAGATATACAAAAGAGGAAGCTTTGTTTTCTCTTAAGTTATAGTTCAACCACAGATGAAACATATACTGTTTATTTGAATAAACCAATCAAATGAAGCAAAGTGTGAACAGATTAAAGCTGTACTTTGTACTGAAGTGGTACATTTTTTATCAAATATATCCTTCACAGAAACATTTTGGGCTTACCCTGTGAATGTATGCAAAGTATAAGACAACACACAATTTTGATGTAGTATTTTAGTAATAAACTTACATCACACTTATATGTATATAGCTTTAATTTGAATTATACAACTTGTAATTACTTTACAATTTAGCTTATTTAATTAGAAAACTTTATGCTTATTTCAGACAAAACAAGATGCAGGCACTACCTTTTCGATTTTATTTACAAAATTAAGTTCTTCAGTTATAATCCTTACACATATAGTTAAATTTAAAAAAATCCCAAGGCCCATCTAAAATAGGGTTTATAGGACATATTTTAATGCATCTCATTTTTTTCAGTTTTAAACAGATTGTGTATTAAAAGTACATCCCTCAGATTAACTTTATAATTAGTCACATTGAATCTTTCCAGAAACTTTAACACCTTTTACTATCTTTAAATCAGGAGTATTTGGCAGTCTAATTTTCTGTCTTCCTGTTACTACCCTTAGATGGACAGCTGCCTTCATTTAGGGGCAGCTCTTACCAAGTCTGCATAGGGCTTGATGCCCTGCCAGACAAATCATGACTATTCATATCATTCTAACAAATATCTACTATCATATATTACTACTATATGATACAAATATCTACTATCATGTATATTAATACTATCAAATATCTACTATAATATATTACATATATTATGGCAAGTCTTCGAGTTAATGTGTTTATGATCTGGTCTGATGTAAGAGACTCACCTATTCACAGTCACAGAATGTGTTCAGAAAGGGGCAAGAGGAAGAACATTTATTAGTGCAGGCAATATAATTTTGTTGTTTTGAACAAACCAGAGTTATTAGCTATTTCAGTGAATTAGAGGTAATGGCCCTAAATAGCAACTTCAGAAGTTCTGTCCAGAAAAATCATGTCCTTTTGGAAGTTTATGGATATTTCTGGAAGAAGTAAAGACAATTTTAATTGACAGGAATTAAAAGAAAAAAAATGAAGGTATACAAAGCAATGTGCAATTAATTACAAAACTAATGTTACTATCTTATATTTTACTGATGGATATAGCAGAAGTTAACAACTCTCAGATAAAAGATACTTATCCTTCTTCAGATCTTTGTGATGTACAAAACACCCCTTTTGCTGAAATTTCATTCTGATTATTTTGCAGCAATATTTTATTTTATTGCTGGAACTGAAATATTTGGTATTGGTGCAGGATGCTTTCATCTCTAATAAGAAGTTTCATAGATATTTTACACTTCTTTATTATTTAATTTTTTTCTATGGATCATACACATGAAATCATTTCACTAGATTAAAAAAAATTATAAACCTGACTGAATTACAGTTATTATAATGAGAAAATAGTTCCCGTTTTTAAATCACACCTAAGAAACCTTCCCCAGGGAAAAACTTCTAACAGCAGCAACTATATGTGAAAGTAATTTACCTATTTCATCTCCTTGAGTTAAGAAGGTAGTGACAAAAAAAAAAAAAATAAATGGAAGAATTGTTAATAACTGTCCATCTGTCAAAACGGTTTGCTATTCCTGGGATAAAGGAATGAAGAGCTAAACTGGTCACACACATGAGTTGCTGAAAACTTTCTCATATACTGTGCAGTCAGTAATTGGAAAGCAGCAGCTGAATTCTCCAGATATTCTGTCCAGACTATGTAGGCTCCAGATTACAGATTAAAAGGCTGAATCGGAATTTCTGTTAGCTGCTACACTGCAGGGTATCAGAACAGTGGATATTTCCTTCACTTTTCAGTATTCCCCTTGCCCACATCAAAGTATCACAAAGAAGAAAGTGAACTGACTCAAAAGAAAAGGGGTGGTAAATAAGGAATGAGAGGGAAAGAAAAGAGGTAAACTATGAAGACAGATAAATCATGAGGGATGGTGGAAAGAGAATGGAAAAAATGTTTCAGGGAATAGGTTTTGATCCAGCAAAGAACATGGGAAATCAATTACTAACCCATGAGCAACAACTGTCTTTAATTTCAATAAATTGAAGAAGCTTGGGACCATGTTCTAGGAATTACTTTATCACCTGTGAGTTATCACTGAATTGTCTGTAGCACTTCTGAATGTGCTTGCCTGCTGTACAAGGATGGCTACGTTCATGATGAGCCCTTGCATCCAGGCTATACCCAAGGTTTGTTAGAGAGATTGTTACTGGGATTTGGCTAAAACTCCCAGGATTAATACAGATAATTGTGTTTCAATGCCTGCAAATGTTCCCTAGCACTATTTAATTTACTAGCATAACCGTAGCTAGGAAATTTAGGAGTCTGATAAAAAAATTTGATGCAGAGAAAAGGAATAGAGAAAGAAATACTTTAACAGAGAAAGAAATAATCTAACATTAATTTCCAAAGATAAGGACACAAGCTGAGAATAAATCAGGATAAATCAGAATAAGTCTGAACAAAGAACCAGATGGAGCAGAATTGCAGGACAGAGTATAAACACCAGAATGGCCCATGGTACCCAATACATGTTCGCTTTTAGAATGCAAAATGGGCTCATGTTTCCTGAATCTCATCACTCTTCTTTTGTTAGCAAGTATTTGTGAAATTTCAAGTGCAAATTTAAGACACTTTTAGA
Organism: Agapornis canus; assembly: GCA_036873685.1. Taxonomy (NCBI): domain Eukaryota; kingdom Metazoa; phylum Chordata; class Aves; order Psittaciformes; family Psittacidae; genus Agapornis; species Agapornis canus. Next base: position 6,663 of record JBAFWW010055118.1, read on the forward strand.
GTCTTATTTGGTCTCCAAAATGGGTCAGAAATGAAAGGATAATGGTGCATTGTCACTCCACATGACAGAAATTAGAAGACCTTTGTTAACATTTTAGTTTCTAATTCTTCAGGGTGCCATTATGATAACACATAAATGGTGTCATTTTTAAGGTTTGGACTTTATGTGACAGTTTAAATGAAAGAACATGTGCAAATGAACAAGGTAAATTAGAAACACTGGAATTATATGACCCGTGTGGTTCTCTTTTCCCCCATTCAAGAAGGCTGGATCTCATTTAGCTAACACCAAGAAGGAGCCTCCAAGAATTCCTCCTCATATAATAAACAGAGTACATTACAGGATATAGTCAAATATTAAGGAGTGTAAAGCACCTGAAAATCTTAATCTTTTGCAGAAAAGGAGGAAGTTTGCTTTTTCTAGATTTTCATTACCTCATCCAGTCTCCAAAGTTCTCAAATAATCTGTAAAGTTCTGAGACAGCTTCATTCATATTTAAAATAGTGAAGTATTTCTGTTTCCTTCTGTATCTCCTTCATTTATTAATTTACACTTACATGCTAGCTTTTGTTGTCAATATTAACTGTGCTACATGTTTGCATGTGATTTTAGCAAAAACTGAAGCAAAAGAACCAGACAGTACTTATGTATTTCCACAGTTCTGTTCCAGCACTGTCCCTCATCTTCCTCATGCCTCCTCTGCCTTTTACCTTCCTCTTACAGAGTGATTTAACATTAGCAGTAAGGTCTTCTGCTATTCTGTGCCCAGGTATTCATGATTTCTGCCCTGGTATTCCTGTGCTATTCATTTTATACTCACACTTAGCAATGATATTGTATTCTTCTCATGCTAGATTGAAAAAAAAATAAATAAATGAAAATTAACATGTTCTTCAAATCGTGGATCCTTAATTTGAAACCCTCTGGATGATGTACATTCCCAAATAGCAAAATTATAATCCAAGGGAATAGACACTATCCTTTGAACATGTAGCATACTATATAAATGAAGATGGTCTGACACTTTGGAAATGGAATTTCTCAGACATGATTCTCAAAATGATCTTTTTTAACTTAAACTATGCTTATTTGCTGTTTAAAATGGTAAAATTCCTATGTCATAACATAAACAGCACATAGCCCAACTAAATATTTCTAAGCAAACTCAATTTAAGATTAAATTAATTTATGTGTATTTAGAGAGGAGTAAAACTGCAGGATATGGGGAAGCCATTTAAAAGTGAATCTGAAATCAAATATTCAATAAATGTATTAATTTTTGTTAATTTAAATTATTTGCAGATGTATTTTAGGAAAAAACTAAGAAACAGCATATATTTTACACTTATGTGATTTGTAGGCAAGGGGAGGAAACTTCAGACTACAAATTTTATTGCTGACATTTCCTCTTCTTTAATTACTTTATTTTGTAATTTTAGTATTCTTTTATATTAATGCACTTCAGACACATTGTATATAACAGATTGTTTAAGAAGGATAAACCCAAAATCTATTATTCATTAAATGCAATAACTATTCAGAAGGAAATTATGAGTTATTAACTCTGAGTTATGAGTTATTCATAAGTTTACATTACACAGCAGAACACCAGACTGCAACAGGAAATTAAAGTGACAACATAATAACATAGTAACTCATAATAAAGCATTTTAAATGTTTCATCATTTTAAAATATTTATGTAATTATTTAAACTGAAAAAAAAAACAAACCTGAAATTGCAATATAGGACTATTCTTCAAAAAATACCACTGTACTCTGTTCTAAGTATTTGAAAACAAACAAAAATACATAATTTTCTAGACTGTCTTATACTTACCAAACCTGACATATTTAACAGTTTGCACGTAAAAGATAAAAAAATCCAAAATCTACCCTAGAAATGGTAAGTGTTCTGATTTATTGAGATTAAAAAGAAAAAAAAATTAGAACATTAATATCATTTCATATATAATATATATATATAATTCAAATAAACAACTTTCTCTATAGGAAGTATAATATATGCAGCACAATACCTGTATATGCAAACTGGACAAGATCCCACAGTGCATTAGGGTCTATGCCTTCCATTTTGATCTCTTCTTGTTTGGCTTCACAAACATCACTTGTAAACATGGCAGCGAAGTAGTCAGAGACAGAACTAAGGACAAGTCTGCAAAAACATTAGAAATTGGTTGTCATTTACAGTGACGTGTATTAAAAATCTCATACATTAAAAAAAGACAACTTTAAAAAAAGGAAAATATATTTTCATTGTAATTACAGATTACTAAGAGCAATATATTATTAATACATGTAGGCAGCAGAAGACAGCATGACATTTAATTCTAATTTGTTTTTGCTTCCTGTGATATGAACCAAGTAGCATATTAGCATATGACTATAAAACAGACACAGAAATTAGTGTTCAGTCTTTCTGATAATTTTCCAATCATGCAAATGTCCCAATTGTTAACAAGATAATCTCTCAGTTACAGAGACAACATATTGCTGAAAGACATTTTGTACTCCAGAAGTAGTCAGCATTGCTCTTAAAGGCCTGTATATCAAAAAAAAAATATTAACAGTACCTGGCTTTACTCAAGTCTTTAGCTTTCAGTAAAACTGTTTTTCAACTTAACATATTATTCATTAAAACATACAAACAGACAAAATCTTCAGCACTATATAATGCAATGGTTTTGTTAAGAAACTTTTCCAAAGGAAAATAATTTCACAAAAATGTTCATGACTTGTTCAGGAATCTGATTTAGACAAATCAAAACCACAGCAAGAACCAAGTATGATTGTCATTACTGGGACCCTAAGCTAAGACATTCTTCTAAATACAATCTATAGTAATATTATGGCTTTGTTAGGAGTGAATATTCACAGGTGGTCTTCAGCTAGATATGTGGTACAAGTTATCACTTACCAGCCAGTGTGTTAATTAATTGTTTTTGCTCTCTTAGCTCATCCAATAGCAAAGTAAATATGAAAGTAATAATTGGCTGCACAATTTTACAGTGCTTTAAGCTACTATATCTTACCTGCAAGCAGAGCAGCTTGAAAGTGTATGTATGATCTTTACTCTGGTGCAAACGATAGATGATGGCAAATTAGCCATTTCATCAATGGAATATAGCCAAAAAGTTAACTCAAGACAAACTTTCACCTTAGGAAGTGCTTCACAGGCTGAACTGAAGGGAAAGGAATTTGCTAATTACACTTAATTCTGAAAGGTGACACCTTTTGTAAATCTTAGTTGTGTTCCAGTGTTGAGATATAAAGTGAAAAGTGAGAAATCAAAGCAATCATTTAATTTGTAATGATCTGCTTTTTTCGTGGCTAAGGTGGCTCAAAACAGCTCTGAATCTTGGTTTAAAGGCATGTTGACCTATTTATCAAGAAAGGTCAGGTGTCTCAGGATGTCACCTTTCTAAACTACTGAGAATACATCATAAACTCTTTCAACCTTGAGAATCATAGCATGAAAGTCCTGGCTTAAAATGAGTTTGTGGTCTCAGAAAGATTTTTCTTCAGATTAAGGGACATTTTCATCTTTAATAAAGCTAAATTCAGCCTGATGTTTTTCTCATTTTTTTATAATGCAGAAGTGATTTCTGTTGTGACATTTTTATTCTATGATACTTTTTTTTTTTTTTTTTTTTTTTTTTTTTTTTTTTATTTTTTTTTTTTTTTTCTTTTTTTTTT
>JBAFWW010055120.1:7098-18339 GCA_036873685.1 Agapornis canus
AGTACCAGAGCAAAGCCAAAGAGAGCAGATAAGTTCAATTTAAAGAGGACCATTTGTTTTTGAATGAAAGCAATGGGTAAAAAAAAAAAAAAAGAGACTTCTCCTTCAGGGAAAAACCTCTTAATAATGTTAAAGGGGCCATGAATTAAAATGACCTTTTAGATTATGAAAGGGAAGAAATTACTCAGGAAGCTGTTTAAAAAAGATGATGTGAATATTTTGGTGAAACTGAATTAAAGGTAGCTTTTCTTTTACTGCCCAGCCTGCTATTTCAATCACGGACTAAAAGATACATGGGTCTCCAAAATGGCGATGGGCATTTGAATCACAGCACATTCATCAGCTTTTTTCAAGGGCCTTGGTGAGTTAAATGGTCACTATGAAATAAATATCACCTCTGATTTTTGCAGAGCTTATGTTTGATTTGTCGCAAGTCTCACAAGGACCTAGTTCCAGGGACAACTCACTTCTGAGGGCAATTCAGAAACTGTAAATGTGCTGCATTTTTAAACAACCTTTCCTGGTGATTGAGCAACCTCTGATGTTCCACCTGTCTTCAGGACAGTGCCACTCACACACTTGATACTGTGTGAATTACTAATGCAGAAATTTTGGTAGGGAGAGATGTTAGTGAACTACTATCCAGGGGTGCAGAGAGGCAGGGAAGGATGAAGGAGTGTTTTCTGATTTACCTTTTGCCTTCTGAATGTGCTCCCTCCTCACAATGCTTCTCATTTCTTGTTCTCTATGATGGATCTTACTAACCAAATATTCTTCCATGCTTTTTTAAAACAGGATTTTCTCAAAGCAGAGGGTGCACTTGTGAGTTTGAAACACCAAGATTAAGAAAAGATATTGGGACACTCAGAAAAAAAAAAACCAAACCCTTGACCCAAACTCTCCAGTCATCATAACCAGCAGAAATCCCATGTTACTACAGAAACCTTTCCCTCAGATGTGCATTTTGCTCTTCCTGCTGGGTCTCATTTCAGAATCTAACACAAGCTTAAAGAAAAGAAAAATTGGGGAAAATACACTTTTTGTCTTTTATCTCAGGAGCACACTGCAACAATTTTAGTCCAAATTGTCCCAGTTTTGAAAGGCTCTTTCTCTCCATGGTCTTCCTCCAACACCTGATCTTTGGTCCCTTGATGGAAATTGATTCTGTGCTCAGTACTTGGTTGCTAAGTGACCCATGCAAAATCTCTGCACTGATTTTCCTTCTCCTGTACATTTGGCCACGGGAAAGACAATCATGTGGTTAGAAGATGGATATCATTTATATGCAAGGTTTTTCTAAATGCATAAGAGTTTTTTTCTGTACTTCTTTCAGGACTGGGAAGGAAATAATTTACACTGCCAAATCTCCAAACTACTGGACAAGAAATGCAGGAGAGTGGGAGCCTAGCAGCAGAATAGGGCTAGTATATGGCAAAGAGAAGCAGAACCAAAATGCTGGTTCAGTGAGTTTTTTGTTGTCTAAGTCAATTTCAGTGGAAAACAAGATAATCAAACTAGGAGGATAGTCAAAGCCCAACTTTCTCTATCTAGAGGGACAGCTGATTGATAAATGGCTGTGCATTTGCCTGCATGTACACTGATTTTCAAAAAAGCCTTGCACCAGGGGTAGCTCTGGAGTTAAGGGAGCTAATTCAGTTGAACTAATGACTTAAAGAACTGGTTTGAGGCAAAAAAAGCAGGTGATTAAATCAACTGGTAGTGTGTAACCTGGTATTTTATTTCAGACTGCCACTGACCTATCACTTTCTTTCTTGTTTAAGAACTTAATGTTAGGGGGAATATTACCTGGTGTGCCATAGTTAGAATTTCAGATTTGTGTTGTCATAAATTCGACAGAAACCTGGTTGGCTGAGTATTGGAGACTTCCTACTGACTCCAGTGGGAGCTGGCACCAAATCTCTGTGCATTTTGAAAGTGTCATTCAGTGGAACTCAAAAACAAAAGGGATGGAGTGCTGATTTCTGGCAGGTAGCAATCCCACACCTACAGACTAGTAGGGCTCTGCCTCTGCCTTCTTGCAGTGTTTGTTGAACAGGCTGGCTTTCCTCACCACATAACAACAAGACGACCAACAGAGTGGATGCAGACCTTCCTCCTGGTCAGGCAATGGGTGCTGGTGGGGAAAAGAGAGACCATCTTTCCTTCTGCATCCACATCTCTGCAGAAGGTGACTTTTCCCCCAGCTCTGCTGGCTCTGCAACTTGCAGGGACCTTCCCAGCTCTTACAGCTCAGTAAAAGAGAGTTGTCAAGTGTAAGCAGTAGATCTTTGCTTATTCTGTTTTAAACAGAAAGTGCTCACACAATACCTCAGGTGTCAGACTCCAAGAAGGCAGTGACACAGAGCAGGGGAGGCAGAGAGACAGCAACCTGTAGGCACACTCGCGGCCAGGAGATGTGTGTTCACAGCTCAAATCATGCTGAACGGCTGTGCTCCGGTAGGATGTAAGGATTAAAGGATCATCTGCAATGCAGATGAGATTGTCTTTCAGGGAACAGAAGTCACAAAGTAGGAGCAGATGCAAGGTCTGGTGGTCAAGAAGGCTCTTCTGTGGTCTGGATATGAGAAACAGGATTGTCACCTGAGTTAATTCACTAAGCAGATTTATCATTACTGTTTTCCCCTCTATTTTATAAAAAGGACAATGAAGCAAAACACTGCCAAAATGCATTGTATTACCAGAACACTGTCACAGCATTGCACTGTAATAGGAATTGACATCTGAGCCAAAGCACTATGCTTCTTTCGCTAATACACTGCATCAGTACTTCTCCCTGCAGAGAAGTTGCATCCTCATGATCCCACGACAAGGGAGATGGTCTGCCACAAAGACAGTGTCATCCTCTCTCTGAACCACACAGACCCTTTTAACCAACAGAAAAACAAAGCTGGATTACTTTGGGTTTGTTCTTTTTAGATGTGTGTCACAGCTGTGCAGACTGTAGGCAACAATTGCCTGCTCTGATGTGGCATCCTGCACAGCAAGAAAACTAAACATTGCTACTTTCCTTCATTTTGAGCTTTGGCTTGTGCATTGGGAGCTCCAATCTACATCTGCCTGCTCGTGAAACACGCAGTGGATCATGATGCTGGTCTGACACTGGTATTGCAGAAGGGTTTGGGCTAGCAGTTATGGTTGATGCCTTTCACTACTGAGTCCCTGGGCACAGTAGACCTTTAAATTAAGTCACATGGCTCAAGGTCTCCCAGAAATCAGCATGAACTCTAGAGGCAGGTAACTTTTCGGTTTGAAAGTTTTATTGTCTCTATGGCTTTGATGTTGCTGTCTGGCAGAGCCTGAAGACCCCAGCTGCATGATGATGGCTGTAGATTATGATGAGCCAGTTGATTTCTACCAGCCTTCATGGAGCAGGTGTCTTACTGCTGATGTCTGTCTGAGGACAGGAGGGAGGGTGGAGACTGAGGCAGTGTTTTGGGGTGGCAGGCTCAGAATCCATTCAGTTCCCAGAAGTCTACAGGTGAATTTGGCAGTCAACAGTATAAAAAGAAGACTTTCATGTCAAAGAGCTGTGCCAATGAAGCAAAAAACATCTCCTTTTTTCCCCATACTTTATACCTGCAAATCCTCTAGAAGTGTTTCAGGTTATACAAGATCCAGTGAAAGTGTAGCCTTGATCTGTATTAGAAACAGAGAGGGCCACACCTTGAAAAAAGAAAAGGTTTTTGTTTTTTCATACCTCTCCCACTAAGAGATGATCATAATTTCTAGTCAAATATGAGGTTAGAATTTCTAATATCAATTTAATTGTGTTTTCTTATATATCAGTTCTGGTTTTTATTTAAAATGAAATAACATTTTTATTGGTATGTCTGACACTTCCTTATAAACATCAACACATTTATAACTTGCATATTATATATTTTTAAATAGACTTTTTCTTATCTGACCCACCTTTTAGCATTACTGTAGTGCACCAGCTAGGTCCAACAAAGATCATGTTAACAGTATAGGAATACTGTGAAGTGAGTATAGATGTTCTTATGTTAACGTAGGCCTGAGTGGAAAGCCTACATGAGAACCTGCAGAAGTTACATTTTTACATTTGCTTTGGCACATTTGAGAAATCCGTGCAAGCTCTGCAATTCTTTTGCATTCCCCCAAACTCCATCTGAGATGTAGCTTATAGTCTGAAAATAAAAGAGGAAAAAAAGAAAGATCTGAACCACCAGAAATTAGACTGAATTCAAGCATGCAACATAAGAACCAATCCCCAAAGCATTAATGACCTGTTTCCCAAAGAAATCACTGTAAGTGTTGGAAACCAGTGGCAAAAGTATATATATATATATATATATATATATATGTACACATATATATCAAATACAAAACAAGTTCCGCTCCTTTCAAAGTGCATGAGAAATTTCAACTTTCAATTAATATTTCAAACAGATAGATAAATAAAGATGATAAAAGTCCCACAACATCCACTGACTCCCTTCCCTTCTCCCTTTTCAAATTCAGGATATTTAACAATGTACTTGTTATAAGTTAAATACAATTTTTATATATGTATGTATATATATGTGTGTATATATATATATACACACATATATATTAAAATATAAACTAAAACCTATAAACTATAAACTATAAAATAATGGAGCCTGGACACACGTTTGTTTGGTCTAGCTGAAGGATGGCCATGCACATGCCTCCTGAGCAGGTGTTTCTCTTCAGTGCTGTTAGACATAGGTTGAGAGCACTCAACAACACACCAGGTACTGGGAGCTATCAAAGGGGACGGAGGTAGCTGTAACACCTTTCTCTCCTGTTCTAGCAACAGGAAAAGAGCCTTGAAATGTTTCCATCCCCATTGCAGCTCCTCTCCATGCCCAAAGCAGGCTTCAGAGGTACTTGTCACCAGAAAAGTAAAATGACCCCACCAGTGAGCAGGGGAAGAAGGGTCACTGGATGAAATGCTACCTATAACAATGCTCTTTTGCATAGAGAGTGTTGGCCTGGAAAGGTCTCACAAAAACCCTTTACTGCTTCTGGATGTTTACTTGGCAGGAGGCCGTGGAGGGTGTTAAGCGATCGCTGCTGTGCATATATGCGATATAAATGTGGAATATTCAGAGCACTGCCTGTGATGCCAGATGTTCACAGCTCTTCTCTTTGTTTTTCAGTAAGGGTTTCCCATACTGTATAACTGTTTATAGGCTTTGCTCACTTGGTGTTTGGGGGTTCTTGCTGTGCCTAGATTCTGCTAAGGCATCAGGACAACAGAAGTGTCTTAAGGCTAGCAAACACCTCCTTATGCCTTACTATATAGAAGAGAAAAATAGTTGTGTGTGGTTTTTTTTTTTTTTTAAATATGAAATAACCCTTTCCAAACCCAAAACATTTTGATCACTGCAGAATTGGAGAGCCTGTGGAATGAAAAAGACTTATTTCACAGAAGATTAAAAAAACCCGTTAGAAATTGGTGGCAGTAACTGTAAGTGACTGGGATGGGGAGCATAAGTCTTTTCAAGTTTCCCCCTTGTATAGGATTTGCTCTGTGTAGAACACTGTGAATGCTGCTTTGGCATCATCTCTGTACTCATGGGACATACGGTGGGGGCAGCCTTTTACCCACCACATTGGTTCTGTTAGGTTGTGGACCTCTTTATTCTCTTCAGACCTTGAATTGCTTATTTAGCAATTCTCTAGCTTCCACAGATTATATTTATTCAATGACTAGACTATTTTATCACCATTATTAGTTTTTAAAACAGGTTAGTACACTGTTATGGGAGTGTTTTTATATGAGAATATTTCATTATATCTGTATCGTGAGCATTTAATAGAGTAAAGATATTCTATTCTTAGTAAATAAATGCATATAGGTGCAATTCAGAGCAGTTTTAGATTGTCAGAGGTATCTTAAGTGGAATAAAAAGCCTAGGATATAATGCAGTTGCGAATGTCCCAGCTGTGTACTACAAAAATGAGCAGAATTCAAATCACCAGCTTTTATGAAAACTCTGGGGAGTTTTATCATTATCACTTTTGCCATTATAAAGCAGGATTAACTCTGTTGCAGCCAGTTCCATCTCATCAAGATAAAAGAGATATGTCAGGTTGGTAACTTCTACACAGACAGGTAACAGAATTTGGTTTGCTCTGGCATTGTTATTGCTTACTTAGCTTCATCTCAGCTCAGAGTGCTCTTTTTGATGAAGGCAAGAACTGATATTTTTCATGGTCCATAAACAAATAGCTGTGCTTCTATGTACAGAGATATAAAAGAGATGTTACTGCAGTTACATACTGTACTTATGCAATCCTGCTATTCCTTGTCAAGAATAGTATTTGTTACAGCTGTGCCTGCAATGAGTGTCAGCCATCTTATATGCTACAATGGATGAAGCAGATTCATTCATCTAGATTTGAGACAGAACTTTTGATTTTTTCCTCAGTAGAAAAAAGTGGAAACCAGGTCCATGTGTTCTTGTAGCACCTTACCTTCCGCTTGCTCTAAAATGTTAATTGCACACGAAAGGAGGTAGCAGGGAAGCAGACCCAGAAAGGTATCTGGGAGAATTATGTACATCTGGAAAAATGATCTGTTTTCCTTCTTCCTTTCTTTTTCTCCCTTCTGTGCACCCCAATGAAGCATTTATCTTCTGCTTGCAGTGAGTACTGTCAGACAGAGATCTGCAGGAAAATCGGTAATTGCCTGGTTAAATTGTCTGAAGCCAGAGTCATGGTGCAATGCTGTTCCAGAGATTGTCTGGAGGCATTAAATAAAAGGGAAATATAAGAATAAGATTCTTTCTTTTGCTTACAAGACTTAAAGTAGCTCAAGACTCTAGCTTCCAGGAGCAGAAGTCAAACAACCCAGGCTTAGTGTAGAAAGCTTGTTATTTAGGGTAAAGGGATTTAGTTATAACATTACAGAGGTTGTGATGGTGATGCTCTCTGATCCCTTAATCTTTTTCCAAAGGATGTTGGCACAAACTACCTTTTAGAAGGAGCTCTTGCTGAATGCCAAAAACTCTAGCAAAGAGAGATTTCCTTTCAGAGGTGCAGCATTCCAATTTAGCAGAACAACAAATATGTTTACAGTAAAGGGTTTTGTGTTGAACATTAGCATCAGATTTATAGCCATTTTCATGCTTCTGTCATTCATCTTGAACCATGGCTAGCTGTTCCAGGTATGCTTGGTGGGTTTTATTTATCTATTTTAGAATTTAAAATGGTTGCTTCTTTATTTTAAAATTGTTGTTCTGTTAGAACCTCTTTTGCCTGGGATATTTTTAGTATGCTCTTCATTCAGGAGAGCTCCTTGTTAACAGCAAACCCATGGGTCCTCACTGATTCCAGGCTCCTCAGAAAAAGAATCTTGCTTTCACCCCAAAGGAAAGTTAAGGTTTATAATGCTGCAGACAAGCAATTCTAGACAACATTAAATGGAACTCTGAATTGCCTTGCCAAATCACTTTCTTCTTTCTATGTCTTCTCCATTCCCAAATTCATTCTCATGCCTGAGGTTGTACATATGGGACAAGCATGTTGAGAACCAGGATCTCACTCAGGGGTCACTCCCTTCACACTCCCAGAAGGTCTTCAAAGTGTTCCTGCAGACCTGCTAAGCAGTGTGCCCTATGCGCTCAGCCTGTTCCATTCTCTCGTTGTCCCTAATGGCCCTAATGGACAAGAAGTAGTCTCAGATCACCTGCAGATCACCCCAACTGTTAAATGTGGTGGATAAGGATAGCTTTTATATTTTGCCTATCACACCCATGAAAGGTCATGGGGCAACAGGCAAGCAGTAGTGCTAACCGACCCTGCCACAAAGTACCTCCAGCCTTCAGCAAGGGTTCCTTTTTACCCTAGATATCTAAGTGTTTGTTCTCATAAATCTACCCCGCAACATTAGCTGGAAAGTGTTAAAAAATTTCATGCTTTCTTGTTGTTCACATTGCTTTTGGATAGCCAGTTTTGGGAAAGAAATCTCAAGCTGTGTACCTCTGGCCAAATGCATCACCGAAACTGGTATGTTATTTTTAGCTGTGAAGACAGTGAACAGACTTACACTGGCTTGTTGAGTTTTCTCTCAGAGGTCATGTAGTGTAGAGGACTGCACCCAGATTCCAAGGATAATGTTTATTGATACAGTCATTGCAGGGGTTAGAACTTTGCTTTGGCATTGAAAAGGGCAGCTGGTCTTAATGTCTGCAACCAGATGTCAAACTGAAAGTGCTGACTGATTGCCAAATAAAACATAGTTTTGAGAAAAAGCCTGTGAAGACCGACACACAATGAATTAGGTCCACTTCTGCTTTTGCTGAGATCCTGTCATTGCATTAGAGGTCTTGAAGGCACTTAGCTTACAAAGATCCAAAGACCTGGTGGAATAATTAATCATTGGAGAAACAAAGTAAACTTCCATCACCCACAGTAGAGCAAGGAAACTCACAGAAGTTATTCTATTAGCAATTAACTGTGATTGTCACTGATATTGGGAAGAGGATGTATTGTTCCCATTTTTTTCCAGTACAATTGCAGCTCATTCCTGGTTGTCCTATAGTTTATACAATCAAAGAGGAGAAAAAAAAAAAAAGAAAAAAAAAACCAACAAAAAAAAAGATTCAATTTTTATGCTTTTATGGGGCTGACTCAACTTTAAGAATTGGATGTTGCCCTGTAAATGAACTGGTATAGAACTCTGTACTGGTATAGAGAACTCTGTACTCCCTTGATGAGTTATTTGCTTAAGAGAAAAGATTCTTCCAATATCTCCATAAGGACAGACAGAATATTACTGGAATCTTTCTTAAAGAGATTTATCTTTTTCCTTTTCTGCATATCTTATCTTTTACTAATTTTTTTCTAAAGCAAATTAAAAGCAGAAATGAACCTAGAAGATTCTGAATGTAACTTGTCAGAAGACTTAAGAAAAAAGAAGCCACTCATTTAAAGTCACATAAATTAAAAAAAAAAAAAATCCCAAAAAAAGTAAACTTTGTTTTTATTTAAAAAAAAACCCCCAATAAATCAGCTTTTTTTTTAATTAAAAAAAAAAAAAAAAAAACAAACCAAAAAACAAACAAAAAAAAAACCACCAAAAAAAAACAAACCATCCCCAATTAAGTATGCTTTTTCTTGGTTTTAACAAAACACTTATCAACCAAACATTACAAGTCTTGGTTGCTATGACAAAGATTATAATAATTAATGTGGTTGGATGCAAAATAAAAAACTGCTGTATACTGGAGAAGGTATTATAACAGGCCACAATGATAAAAGGTCAGAAGATATTGTAGCGAAGAATAATTAACCTCTCATAAAGGTCCCAAGAGCATCTCCTTTTCAGTTTCTGTATTCTCTAATGTTCCTTGAATCACAACTGAAGCTTAAGCTATAGACTTGACATCTCATCTACCACAAGAAAGACAAAACAGCTGTCTAGTGCAAAACTCTGGTTTTCAGTCGTTCAATTATTCTTCGTAGAATGCAATTTCCTCATATTTAGCAAATTGGCTTCATCAGTAGGAATTGTCCCTTTACATCCTAACATAAAAAACTTACTTAAAGCTTTTGAAAACTTAATGAAGCAGCTTTTAATTGCAGTTTATTCCGTATCAGCTTTCCCATCTTTCCTATATAGTAAGTGCTACTTCCAACTACCTTTTAAGGTTTTTACAAATAATTTAAGCAACTGAATGTTTGGGGTTTTTTTAATTAGGCATTTTTATATAGTAGTGGTTACTATTAGGGTAGTTAGTAGAGGGTGATGATAATTTGAGCATCAAAGTAGAAAGTGAAGACTACATTTAGAAACAAACAGCAAATTATTTTTCCAAACCAATACAAACAATTTGGTATTAATTTGACCCAACATCTTTTAGAGTAACCAAACTGTACTGAGAGGCTTATTGAAATAGTGAGCAAGGTTTTGAGAGTACTCTTAAGACAAGCGGTGACTGACACTGTTTAAAGGGATCTCAGTGACACAGCACACAGAAGAGGTGGGTTGGTTTTAAGTTAACACGGAATGATCAGTTTTTAATAAGTAAATCCATGAAATCATGTTTCATTTTCTGTCAGATCCTCAAGAACAGATCCCTGCTTCTTCCAAAAACACTGTGAATATCAAAAAATACAGATGTTATTCTTAAGGTTATTTTCAGATCCCTCATACATATATGGCTTTTAACATGTTTCTCTATTGCAACAGTCTGTAGTTTTCAAGCTTTTGATCATGTTAACAAACACTCAGGATTCACAGATATGTAAACCTGTTTTAATTGGGCTAATTGTAACACTCAAACGTCAAAGGCAAATAAAAAAAAACCCAAACTTTCCTAAAATTTCAATATCTGCCAACATTTTATCAAGCAGCTGACACTATTACCATGTTCCCATCAGCAAGGAGCAGGTTTTCCCCTTATTCTCACTGATCCTGCCTACAGATTCCATGGCCTGCCTTCTGCCAACATGATAGCTCATCATATCTTCCCGGAAGTCAAGGCAACTCTGCTCCACTGATTTTTATTGTAGTGATATTTTTTTCTGCCAGGCTAATGGTTTAAACCAGCTGATTAATCCATGTCCCAAAGTGTGCAGAATGCAAGCAGTGGCTTTACATAGCCACAAACAGGAAGGGACAGATCCTCACCAGGATCCAGGGCTGACAAAAGTGCCCTTTCTTCTTCTCCAGCCCTGCTTTCTTTCATGTCACGTGTGTTCATGCAACACAGGTCTACACATGAAGATAAAAACTGTGTTAAATTAGAATTGTAACAAGCTTACCTTTTCAGGGCCACAATAAAACTGAAATCACAGATGAAGTGGCTTCATGCTTCCTTATGACCTTATGACCAAGTAGCATTTCCCCTACTACTAAACACCAGGAAGCTGTCAGGGACCAAGGAGACTCTGGCTAACCCACACTGGGTGTGGTGATGAGGGGAGTATGTTCATAAAGTCAGGTGAAGCCACAGGCAGACTTGACTGCCTCATTTTACAGCCATGCCCCAAGGGCGTTCCTGATACTTCAGCAGTGAAGTTATTTTCTCCAGTTCAAACTGCAGTTCCTGAAACTTCCAAATGTCAATCTTCTGATGATTTAAATCTGTCTGTACTGCTGTCCTGCACATGCTTCCCACAAGGCTTCCTGCTTTTCCTGGCTTCCCTTGGCTTTTGGAGCCGGGGACACAAAGGATCTGAGGCCAGCTATACCCCAACGGAGAAAGAGATACTGGCAGCCTA